>VZTJ01001566.1:586063-741118 GCA_013397795.1 Orthonyx spaldingii | reverse complement strand
CTCTCTCTCTCTCTCTCTCTCTCTCTCTTTATAAAAGCCAATAAAAACTATTATGCTTGAGCAGTCCAGGTTTTGTGCAGCTGCACAGCTCACATGAAATGATATACTTAACCCAGCTTCTCATCCCAACTCACTGCATGAGAGTTAATTCCATCATAACGTCTCTCAGACATCATAAAAACAGTATAGGTGATCTCCAAACTGGCACGTCAATTAATGTTTACAACTGCCAAAAAATGAACTGTAGATTTAATTCACACAGTAAAATGGAATCAGCACAGATCACAGAATTGTGAAATCCCAGTGTACTTCTGACACTCCTATTATGATTTTTGTGCAAGTCCACCTAATACATTTTATTTGTCTATAATAAGGAAAAAACCCAACTGTTGAGGCTATCTTATTCCAGTGCTCTGTGCTCCCTAGTGCCATTCCTCTACACCATCAGCAAAATGGGTCTTGTCCTGGCCTGTGTAATCTATCATTTTGTTTTGACTCATTTGTCTCTGCCTTTTCCTTGAAAGACAATGTCCTTTTAATCGCAATCTCATGCAACAAGTTTTCCAGAAAGAAATTCTTAAAGCTTCAAAAAGCCAGTTAAATACTGCCACCCCATAAATATCTCTCAACTTCAGCGGTCTGATTTTGGTTTCCGTAAACTCTGTGGTAAAACTTCTCGTTTTCTGTGGAAGAAAGACCTTTTTACACTTTTAGGGTGTATGCAGTGACATGATGGATTAGATACCCACATCTGCAGCCGTCTCCAGAAGAACCAATAAGTCTATGAAGCACGATGTGACACGGGGCTAAAATAAAAGCCATAGGGGCTACAGCTGTCTTTTTCTAGCACCACTGCCTCGCAGAAAGGGAATTAGTTCAGGTGCAGCATTGAACGGAGGCACACACCCATCAGGCAAAGTCTGGTCCCAGTTTTGGAGCCAGATTTTTGGGTACTAGCTCAGGGATCTCTGCAGCATGCTCCATTTGTTTCCCCTGTGTATACCTTAATGCACAGGACACCAGAAATCAAACTGGTTTCCAACCTTGAAGACTTTTACATTTATTCTGATGCTTGTGAGAGATGAAGGAGACTTGATGAATGATTCACTTCACCACCTTATTTTTCAAAGTGCATGTACTTTCTCCTGCAAAAATTAGCATCAGCATTAAAATATGAAATGTTGGGAAAAAATTACATAAAAATTATTGTTACACTGTAAAACTATCCTCCTTGAATATCACCTTGATCAGATAGTTGTGCAGAACTAGGAAGGCTAAGAATGAATCATCTTGTTCTCAGCTCTGCATTAGTAATTTGATGCCTCCATATAGCACCTCACCTGCATATTAAACACATAAAGAGGCCTCCAGTTTCTGTAGCCTGCCTCAGGAGAGAGAAGTGGTGCAGTGTGACAGCACAGAAATCTCTTTCTCGTGAGAAAATCTATTTGTTTAGGTAAACAAAGATAAAGGTGTTCGGAGTTCTCATGTATCCAGGTGGCCAATCAGCTGCACGAGGCGTACAGCTAATGGCCAATCATGTGAGTCCATTTTGTATCTAAAAGCTGAATTTAATAAATAAATTGATCTCTTTTGCCATTTGATCTCGACCTCTTCTTGTTTCGACATCCGCTCAACAGCGACAGTGCAGAAGCAACACTTGAAAAGAGGAATTTACATGACAAGAAGGGGTTTTCTATCTCTAATTAGGGCTTGGAGAGAGTAGGGCCTAATGCTTCAATTTGATGATGAGCTAAAATCAAATGGAGAAGGAGTATTGTCAGTCAGCTGCTTCAGTTCATAATAATTCCTAATATACTAATTCCCTTTCAGCTTCTGTTTCACCCCCACTCTCCTTTACTTATTTGGAAGACAGTCTCTCCTTTGCAAAATCACTCAGAGCCTCTCATTTCCACGTTTCCCATAGGAAGGCAACTCACACAAATATTCTCCCTAATTCTGATCCAAAACAAGATCCTACACACAACAATGCCAGTTCCTTTGGCAGTCACTAGCAAGCACATCCCTAACCTTGCTTAGAACACATGATTGTAGAACACATAGTAAAGTATCAGTGTAAAATCTGTTGCTACTCCAAGCAATTTCCCTTGCAAAACAAATGAATGAAATGTTGCTCTGATAGCAAATCCAGAAAACTTTTGCTGAATTTAGCAAACATGAGGTATGTGAATAAGAGACTAAATTGGCTCTGGGAGGGATGGCACATAGGGCAGGTGCACGGAAATCACGGTGTTTGAAGTTGGAAGGCAATCTGCTGACAAAGGTGGCCCTGTGTATGAGGGGCTCCATAACAGCTCTCCAGTGTCTGGGATGAGATAAAAGTGAAAATACTATCTGAAGATGCAGAACTGACAGATCCATGAGAGACGTGATTAACAGCTCTGAAAGGCGACAGCAATGCCCATAAATGTTCTGGTTCTTTCCTGCCACAGTGCCTTTGTGGTGAGGTACTCATTCAATTTCTGAACACATTGAACAACTTTATATAGAGAGAGAGATTAAAACATGTGTAACGGTTCAATTGGAAAGTTAAATTTGAATTTTTGTTTTAAAACACTTATTAAAGCCAAAAGTAGCATTTCCTGCTTCCATCTTAATGAACTAGTGACAATTTTTCCACACCATTTAGGTTATAACATTTCTTTTTTATAAGCAGTTATTCTAGCTGATGGGGAGCAAGGAAGACTCCTGTTAATCCATATATTTCTGGTGGAACTGCCCTCTCATGCTTTCGATCTGTGCAGAAACCCTAAAGAGAAACTTTCACAAAAGTAAACTGAGTGTCTAACTTCTTGTTCATCTACATGTACAATATGCACATAAAAAGTTTCAACACCTGATGATACTTTGTAATAAGAGTGTACAGCAGACTTGAGGTTCCTTATTTGAGGACAGGTAAGCCTGCAAAATAATTCATGTTTCTGTACAGCAAGTCAGAAGTACCACTTTTGCCACTCCCAGCAACAACTAGCAGACCATGAGAATGATGTGTTCCTGAGCAGGATCTTCCTCCTTTCAGAGTTTAATTTTTCTGTTAGTTCTAAATGAAAAATAAGTTAATATTCTTTTGGGATTAAATCATGGTTTACTACATTTAAAATATGGAATTGCCCCAGACATGCATAGATCTAAGCTGCACAATATTTTAACACACTTCAACAATTGCATGAGTAGCTTCATTGAATTCAGTGGAATTACTCATTCCAGTAAGGACTCAGCTAGCACAGTAGAAGGTTACAAATTTTCTTCATCATTTTTAAGGCTGTAGATTGGAGAATGACACAGTTTATATACTTTAGCCTGAAGTTCTGGTGATTAAAAAGACACACATTTAAGCAGAAATAATCAGAAGAAGAACAACTAATTAGAAATTTCTATGACTATCAATAAATTGTTTTGAGATCCTTTGTCAATGAGAACTGTTAAATAAATGTAAATTTCTTTCATGGTATTAATATTATTTATGTATTTAATTGAAAAAAAAACAACCAAGATTTTTATTGTAGAATACTAAATATGAAGGGCCAAGTGCTTCCTTGTTGAAAGCTTTTGAAACTGCCTTACAGCACAAATGAATCCGGCCCTAATATCTGGAGGACACTAGATTTGCTCAGCACAGAAAGAGGAGACCAAGGGGTGACCTCCTTGCTGCTACAACGTCCTCCTGGGGGCAAGCAGAGAGGGAAGTGCCTGTCTCTTCTCTGGTGTCCTGTGACAGGACATGAGACAACAGCTTAGAGTTGCTTCAGGGGAAGTTCAAGTGGGATATTAGAAAAAGTTCTTCACTGAGAAGGGTGGTCAAGTACTGGAACAAACTCCCCAGGGAAGTGGTTAAGGCTCCGAGCCTATCAGTGCTCACAGAGTGTTTGAACAATGCTCATAGGTTTAAGGTTTAGCTTTTTGGTTGTCCTGTATGGAGACAACATTTGTGGGCTTGATGATCCTCATGGGTCTCTTCCAAGTCAGCCTATTCTGTGATTCTATGGTCCCAAATATCTATTATGTATTACTGAAAACACTAAGCAATGCCATTTTAGCTTAAGAAGTATTTTCTTGTATAATCCAAACTCTCTGCCTTCATCACACTTTCATATCTCATGTCCCTTTGTACTCCTGGTTTATTTTCAAGTGCCATTTTTGTAACTTGAATTTTAAAACGGTTTTTTAAAACTTTGTCTTGTTCTTTCACATTAGTTGACTCAGCTCCATGAAAAAATTGTCATCAATATGTTTTCTACAGGAAAATGTTTTCTTAAAAGACCTTTTCAGGATGGAAGACTCAAATGTTTTTCTGGAAGGGCAGGAAATGGCTAAGATAAATATATTAAGCAAAAAAAAAAAAAATCCCAATGAACAGTAAGAAAGAAAGTCTAGGCCTTTTTTTGCTTATTTCAAAAAGCAGATGTTTGCAATAAAACAGTCTGATGTGGAGGGAGAAGTGAGTGTTTTGAAACGATATCAAGACATGGAAGCATAGCCATACAATGTATTCTGGTTTGTAACAATGCTTGACAGAAAGATCAAACAACTGATCACTGCTAATGCTTTTCTGCATATAATTTTATGAAGTTAGTAACTTGTGCTATGGGTCTCCCACTTTAAGTCGTTTCAGACATATGAAGCAAGACATGAGTAGTGCAGAAGGACAAGTGAATGTTCCAGGGAGGCCTGAGCAGGTTAACAAGGAGCTAAGGCACCCTGCCCACCCTCTTTCTTTGATTACCAGATCCTGCAGAGCCTCATACCCGAGAGAAGAGTCTCACAGTATAAAATGTGAAACGTCTAAGCAGTGTTTGCAGTGAGTGATACACCTGTGCCATGCTTCCAGAAGGACTCTCCAGGGTGACAGGATGTAAGGCAGAAAACTGTCACTTAGCACACATGGTGAGGAGGAGGGTGGCAGGGTGGGATAAACCTGGCTCACTAAATGGACACTACAGACCACTAGGGAGGTTTCAGAGCTGGAGGCATTTGATACTGGCTGCAGTGCTGATTGCCACAGCAATCTCCTTTCTGGCTGAACATGAGGAAATTCAAAAGCCTGATTTTTTGGAAACATTGGTGCTTTTAGAAGAAAAGATATCCCTCTTATCCACAAAGGTAAAGGCAGAAATGACAGTCCAGACACAGGCCAAGGTGTGAGGGTTACTGTAAGACATCCTGTGCCTCTGACACTGGATAATTCTTTCACAAGCTGGCACTCTCCACAAAATGTAGAAGGTCCTACTCTTCACATACTTTCCCTACTTAAGGGTTCTTAAGAGTTCTTCAAAATAAAAGCACCTTGAGATGAGATTTGAATAAGCAGAGGGCAATGCATTGCTGCAGAGGATGGAGGGACTGGTTTCAAATCAAGAACACAGATTCAAGTGTGAAGAGGAGCTGAATGGAGGAGAGGAGATATTTTAGAACACATCCTGTGCATTGTGCACTGAAAAACTCTTTCACATCAGATACCACCCTCCCTAATGTCTGCTTTCACACTCCATGGCGTTATGTAAATGTTCTCAACCAGAGCACCAGAGCTGATACCAATCTCCTAAACAGACACACAATCAGTTCTAGCAGTACTGGTTAGACCGTCTCAAATCAGAAACAGAAATCTCCATGCAGAAGACAGCAACACACACACATATATATATTTAATGGCAATATCCACACACTAGTCTTGAAATCCAAACCTAAAAATATATGTTCCTTGAATATGTATCACAAATGTAATTAGTTGCTATTTAAAAATTAAAAACTATGGCAGCAAATGTGCAAGTAAAGGTGGTACAAAGCTTTTATTTTTACATTCGTGCATTGAGGGAGTAAGGTAGGAATGAATGTTCTTTGGATAATGCTTATTACTGTTTACATCAAAACAAACAACCATTTAAATGCTAATATTTGCAGTGAAGATTACCTTGAAGGAACAGCATGTCCCAAGGGACATTCAGAGATTTACATTAGATCTGGACTGACAACAAATTACCATTGTCTCTTTGAAAAGAATCACCAAATCATTTAAGGATGAATTTGCCGAATTTAATAACTAATTTACAGGTGATTTCATTAGATAATGAGAACTGATTATATACTAAGTTATCTGAAGGTCCTAAAAAAGGAGAAATAGTGACAAGTACTAACAATACAATATACTGGCAGCATTCATTTCCAATCCTAAAACCAGATTCAGGATCCTTACTGCTTAGGAAATACTGTATTGCATTGCATTGCATTGCATTATGAAGTCTGATCTTGATTTTACAGGCTAGTTACATTAGAAAAATATTTTTGTGATTTCGAGTGCTTTGGATTAGTTTCTTTACTACACATTCTGAATTCACTGATCATTTGTAACTGCTCTAAAATTCTCAACATTTCTTTGAATTATCATCTACCTCCTTTATTACATCACCTGGCTTAAAGCTGAATCTGAGATGGCTCCTTCCCAAGGTCCAATTCAAGGCACTGATTCTGCATCAGGGAAGCCACAAATTCTGGCATCTGCTAACACTTTTAGCATCAACTTTATTCAGGAACGTAAACCCAGCTGAAACTGGTGAGACTTGGCTGAAGGTGTTGTGAGAAGGACTTTTCTGTTTCCTTAGCCTGCCTCAGGCTGGCTCTGTTTGCTCTGCCTTGACTAAGCAGACTTCTCTCCTGCTCCTTTCCCAGACAACTACAAAATTATAATCTTGTGCCACAGCTCCTCTCAGCTTTTTGGGTTTTCAGGAGAGTCCTCCTTTCTTTACCAGGTACAAGCTGTTCCATACTCTACTACTATCCATCCTTTTATAGAAAATATATCTGTAATCAGCAAAGTTTTCACCAAACCCACTAATTCTTGAATATATACAAGTGGGTTCATAATAGAAGCTCACAGAGTGTTCTGGATGGCAACAGCATTATACTGCACTATTCTATTCTTCAGCAAATTTGGTTGATTTTATTTCCCCACCTACTTCTGCAATCAACTCAATAGTACTGGCTGGGTATAAAATCTTCTTAGATACATAACAATTTTTTCCTGTGTTAAATCAGGCATATATCTCTCTCTTTCACCAACTGCTCTAATATTAATAAGGAGAAATGTAACAACTACTCAGATCTGCTGCTGTACTAAAATGTATACCTGGTCTTGCCCACATAAGGTGTTATAGGAGAAAGGAAAAACCTGGGGACCCCTCTCCCTATGGAATATTCTATCCTACATGTGGTCTGAAATTATCTGCAAAATCGTAAATCTTCAGCAGAGAAAATGTAATGTTGAATAAATGACAGTGGGAGGTTTCTGTGATACTAGAACTGAACAGCAGATAAAACACAAAGAATGAGATAGTAAAACAAAGAAAAAATAGTAATAAAGCTTAAAGAAATTAGAAATAATTATCTGAATAGAAAATAAGAAAAGAACTGGAAAAACTAGAAAGCTCCTAGTTGTCAAATTTTTGGATTTTCTAAGCAGTTTTTTTCTCTAAGACTCAGACAATTAAAAGTTTTCAAAAGCTCTTTGGAAAATAGGTAGTACTGAGCATCTATGCTGAGCAAGGCAAGAGAATTCCTATGCATAAATCTAGAAATAAGGATATATGGGCAGCAACATCTGCCCATTATCTGGAATAGGATAAGACTCAAAACACAAAACAGCAAAAGCAGCAGGAGATGTTAGCTATAAAAGCGATACAATCCTGGTTTTTTCCTGACTAAGGGAAAGACATCATTTAACTTCATTGGGTCTAGGATCTGGCACTAAGTCCTACTATACAGGCCAGATGCAAGGAATTTATTCCCCTTAGGAGAAAGCAGAAGGAGCAGATGGCTGTTTCTAGCAAACACATTGCAAGCCATAGGAAGAGCCTGTCTGTATTTCCTGTGAGAACTAAAATTTCACTAAAAATAAGAACATCCTTAAAACCAATGCATTCCTTTAATGGCTCAGAAAACAATAACCTACTTATTGTCTCATCATGCCTTAAGGTATTAAACATTGTATGCTGGATTTGTTCCTTTGCTTCCCAATTCTTTCTGTACTTTAGATGGTGGATGGTCTCAACTTTTGTACTGTTGTACCCTAATTTATTTTTAATATCTCAGTGTTACAGTGTTCAACCTGCAGGGCACATTTAGCTTTAAGTGGGTAAGTCCCATTTAATTCAATGGCCAATTGTGTGCTCAAATAACTTGCTGAATCTAAGCCATTTGCATCCACCAATAAAAAGCAACAAGAAGCTACTGTCCTCTCATTTGGGGCCTGAATGTTCCTATGTAACTCAGCAAAAAGGATGACATTTGGAAATATGCTGCTTGTGCTGCTGCATTACCCTTTTCACCTTCTGCTAAAGAGAGGTTGGAAAATACATATCTAACAAAATAATGTGTCTTGAATTTTGGCCTCCTTTTTGTTTCCCTCCTCACCACACCAACAACTTGTGAATATTGTTTGCATCAAGGCAGCATCTTAGAGTGTTCATCAGTATCAAAACTATATTGGAGGAAAGTTTGTACTCATCCATTCTGTGTTTGCTGTATAAACCCACCTCACTGCCAGTCCTCAGGACGTGTGCTGACAGCAGAGCATGGCTGAGAACAACCCCTTGTGATGTGGGGGCTCCTGGGGTAACCCAGAGGCCTGTGTGCTCCGGTCTGGATTGTGACCACGCTGCAAGAAGGATCTGAGGCACTCTCAGGGAACATATATTTTATTCAAAGGTGTACTGCGGCTAAAATAATAGCAAAGGGGATACTGGGAATTGCCAGCCCTGGAAATCGCAATTTGTTATAAAAAAAAGTCCAAGGAATGTATTGCTTTTTGAAATTGTGCTACTATAAAATATCCTCTTGAAGCTTGCTAAAGTGAGATCTAATTTAAGGCATGTCACTGCATCCTTGCTGTACATTGTTCTCTGTAGGTGTTACAGCAAGAGTTACAAAAGATAACAAGTTGCCATCATATTTTTCTTATGACTAACAATATGGCTTAAAGAAAAAGGAAGGAAACCTTAACTCTGATATTCTTTTTCCCTGGGGCTTATAAAAAATAACCAACCCTGTAAATGTTATTTTCATTGCCTTGCGTTTTATATCCTTTATACCTAAACCAAAAGGAAAATGTTATATTGTGCAAATAGGATTTCAGTGGCAGCATTAGGAAATTCTCCTGTTTCAAGTTATGCCAGGAAAGGTTTAGATTGGATATGAAGAAAAATTTCTTCACTGAAGGGGTTTGTCAAGTTTTGGAAAAGGCTGTTCAGCGAAGTGGTTGAGTCATCATCCCTGGAGGTATCTAAAAGAAGTGTAGATGTGGTGCTTAGGTACATGGTTTAGTGGTGGACTTGGCAGTCTGGGTTAACAGCTGGACTCAATGATCTTAAGGGTCTTTTCCAACCTAAACAATTCTGTGATTCTATGTATGGATCTACAGCAGAAAAGAAGGCTCAAGATCCATCTGCTGTGCCTGGGATTGCTTAAGCATAGCTCTGTGTGTCCCTCCTTTCCTGCAGGATTTGATGCAAATGACAAAATGGATTTGGTAACTCTCAGGCAGTACTTCTCAAGATGTCAGACCAGAATTAGTTAATCCTTAATTGGATAACAATGCTTCGTTATCTTATCATGGTTAGGTTGCAGTACAAAATCAGTCTGCAAAACCAACTATATTATGCTGAAGTCCATTCATTTAGCTTAATTTCAGAATCTAAATTTTCACACAGTTCTATTAAATTTTCTCAACTGGTTGTCATCTTGTGAAAGGCTTTGCTCTAACTATGGGACCAAATGATATTACTTTCTCACTTATTCAACAGCTCATACTAATGGACACAGCAAGAAACTTATATGTGACAGTAAGAAAGATTTGCACTGTCTGGCTCCTCCTCAGCAAAACAAAACTCATGAAATCACCTCATCAAAGAGCCATTGGCTGCACCAGTGAACGGGAATGCACCATGAGCTGAATTGGAGGCTTGATGCTGACATTAAACAAGAATGTACATTATGTTTCTGAAAAGTCGAGGACAATGCACAGCAAACTATGCAAAGCCAAAGGTTACCCCTTGCTCCAGTCTTCATAAACAAAGCTACAGCTCAGAGAGGGCTCAAGAAGACACTAATTTGCTGTGTTCTGAGATGAGGTTATTTCAAGGCTTCTTTCTATATTTCATTTTCTTTTACCTTTCTGAAAAACAACACATTTTCAGATGAATTCCCTGTACCTGGTCTCAGCCCTAGAATGATTGTTTTTTTCAGTGAAATAGACTAAAATCTCATCACCTATTTTGATTTATAGGAGAGTAAAAAATAGTTCCCAATTGCTTAAGAAGTGATTTTTTTTTTTCTGTAAAAGATTACTTAAATACAACTGAAATTGCAAAGTAATCCCTTCTATACGACTGCTGCGGACTGAGAAATCTCCTAGCTACTGAAGGGTGGTGCAGGACAAGGAAGGGATAAAGTTATATGAGTCTGTAGTTGTAACATTGAGTTTATGATCAATAGAAAATGTCAATTATTTCACACTTGGATTTTTAGGACTGCAAACTATTGTAGCCATGTAGGAGTGGTGTAGCATTGGCATTAAGTTTCTGTTATGGACTGGCTTAAACCTCATTGAAACTGGTGTATTTATTTTGGATAACAAAGAAGTTAGGTACATTTTTTTGCTCAAAGATGAACGTGGGTCTGCTGGAAAAAGGAAGAATGACATTAAGGAGAACATTTCAGAGTACTTCATGTGAAGAAAAGTGTGAGAAGTGTTAAAACTCAAGCAACAGTGAAAAAGAGACTAAGACAAAAGCCTACTAGACTCTAATGATATGAGTCTAAAGCAGAAAATGTAAGCCAGGTTGCTGACTAAGAGAATTGACTCTGTGGTCTGGAAAAATGTCTTTGGGATTTTTGGATTCCTCCTATTTTAAAGACATGTATTTGTGGACTTAAAAACGAAACAGAAAAAGAGACAGTCTACCCCAAAGAACAGATAATCAGTTATGAAGACAACTAGCTGATCCCCCAGTTTCCTTTCCAGCTGGAATAATTCAGCAGACGATCAGGAACTGTAGTGTTCAAGTTGGACACAACTTTGATCATGCAGCTCTAGAAGGACAGTGAAGTCATTGTCTAGAAAGACAACATCTAAACAGAATTTCATTTCTATTGCTGTGTCGTGATCACAATTTAAAGGGTTGCAAACGCAGGAAATTAAAATGTAGATGTTTCACAGTATTCATGACTTCACCAATCTAAACAGGAATGTTATGATTCATGTTAAATGTCCATGTTACTCAAAAATCCTGACCTCTGACAACTCTGCTGCAAGGGAAGCAATTAAATTGGAACTTGTCTTTAGTAGGTGGGCATCCTAATATCTCTGGAAAAGTTAAAGTTTAACATTTTTACACTTTCATTGTATTTTTGTATTGTATTTATTTAGCAATGGATTTCAATACATTTCACAGAAAGCAACTTGTTTTTATTACCTTATAGCTCTAAAGAGAAAGACACATGAATACAACCTTGATTAGGAGTATTGCAAATAGCCAATTATTTTTTATTGCTTTCACTCACTGTAGTCAAGCTAAATTAATGTTCCGAGATAAGAGACTTGACTTGACAAGGAGGGAGGGAGAGACTGCTGTGAACGACCTTCAAGGTAAGACAGATTGTACAGTGAGGAATAGGAGCAGCGAGTGGAATGGGGGTGGGGAAGGGAAAAAGAAGTGGAAAAGAAAATGCTCAGAGAATCAGAGCAACAGGCAAAAGAGAAGAACTCAGCAGCTGCATTTCAAATGGATAAGAGGCCAAAGTTCACTTATTGTAGTAAGAAAATGTAATCTACCAGGAAAAGAGGATGATTGGAGGCACTACTTTGTCCTGTAATTGCTCTGAGTATCAGGGACAGAAACATAGATTACCATTGAAGAAAGTAATCCACGGAATAGCTTCCCAAGATACTCATGCAGACAAAACCTCCCCTTATATTCTTAAAGGTACCGGAAAGGGAATACAAACAAAAATGGTACAGGTGTTTCCCTGTAGCTGTGACAAAAATCAGAGCACTAAGTACATCCAATGCTTCATGGATACTGATGGAGGAAATTTGATACAAGGAAGAACAAATACATTTGGGTTTTTTCCAAAGCAGGGTTTTTCTTTCACTCTAGTAGGATCCAAGAAGCTCTGCAATCACAAGTCAAGAACTGAGCTGTACTGTGCAATAAGGTTTCCTATACTTCAAAAGGGTCACGAACATAGGATGCCCTTTATCCTCCTTAACCAATATCTTCTGGCACTTTTACCTCCCCTTGATCAAGAGATGCAGAAGCACTTGCTTATGACACCCATACATTAAATTCTTACATCCAGGAAATATACACTTCCTCTTCTCCTTAGGGAAATTTTTCTTCAATATAAAACATCTTTTTGCTCTTTCATATATATCTAGATGTCACATCATACTCATCTCACAGAGACAGACAGTATGTACATATGTTTGCAAACATCATCCAAGTAGAAAAATATCTTGATAGATGATTCACTTTATTTGTATTATCTCCTGTTTTTCTAGAAATGCAGCTTTACTGAATTATTAGAGTCTACAAGATTAAGACGGGCTTTGCTCAGAAGGGTACAAACCCTCATGACTTTATAACAGCTCTTGATATTTTTACTCTATTGAGGTTGGGTCTTAAGGTTAAAATCACATAGGAATATTGATTTGATTTCATTTTAAAGCAAAATTTGTACCCTCCATAGTTCATGAGAAAAGCTTAAACCTATGAAATCAGGAGGGTTTAAAAGTTCTAAAATGAGAAGGCCAAGTAAATCCCTGCAATGTCCCCACTACTTACTGCTCCTAAAATGTGGTTAGCATATGGAAGAGTGCATATATGTGGGCATATTTTAACTGAGAACCATTTTTGAGCCTGGTTTGTGTTCACGAATCCTTGAGATTGACAATACTAACACTGAACCCTGCAGCAAAAGTTCAATAGTTCAAATTTTGTGCAGAAATGCAGACAGGACATCTCAAAGAAGAAAGTGGCATCTATTATACCATGGGGAGCTTTGCTTGTTCTTGTCAATTTTCCTAAAGAACACGAAAGTGGAAACTTTTTGTCTTATGATCACTGCAAAACATTTTGTGCAATTTTTCCTTTGTTGGCTTTATAAAGAGACTGAAAGTGTATCCACTGAATATAATGCTTCAGATATAGATCTGCTGCTCCCTTGTCATATCTTAGTGATTTTGAACAAGCTCCTTTCAGATGTAGATCAGAGAAACAAGCAAGTAGGTGGTTGAGGAGGAAAAAAGGCAAAGCAAGGCATCCTTTTAAGTTTTTGTGTTGAGGACTCAGCACTGATGAAAGATTTCTACTGTTTAGATCAGGCAACTTCCTGGTGTTTGAACTGTTTGAGCACTGAGGATCCTGTACTTGCTATGGCAGGGAGCATTTTCCTCCCAAAAAGCCTCCCATGCTGAGATTCAAATGTGAATTACATCTTATTAAGACAAGAATGTACATTGCCTTTCTTAAAAGTTGATTTACTGTATGACTTGCATAGAGAGAGAAATTGTTCTAAGAAGAATACCCATATTGTGCTAAATGGAAGCCAAATTTGAACCACAAATTTGGTTTTTTAAAATTAATATTGATAATTAATATTTAATTAATAATTTAATAGAGAAATAAATCTTTTAAAAATCTATGGTATTTTTTTTAAATAAGGTTTACTTACTGTTCATAGTATTATGCTTTAATGTCACTATACTTCTAATTTCTCTAAAGGAAAACCCCAAATTATCCCACAGAAAAGGTTTCTAAAAATATTTCCTTCTAGGTCTCCTAGAATATTTCCTTCTAGAAGGAAATCAGTTCCTCCTGAAGGACCTTTTCTCATTTTATCCTTGCAAGGCTACCACACTAATTTTGAAAGCTCCCTTTAGCATCCAAAAAACCTGTAAGTTGATTTCAGTTTTAGAAGCCTTTGAAGTTAATCCATTGCTAGTAGCTATCATTTCTGTTCTATTCTATTCTATTCTATTCTATTCTATTCTATTCTATTCTATTCTATTCTATTCTATTCTATTCTATTCTATTCTATTCTATTCTATTCCATTCTAATTTCAGAAGCAATAGGAGAGAAAGCCTCAATGAAGAATTCCATCAAATACAATCAAACTAGATCAAATAGAAAACGAGATACAATTCTGATTATCAGTTCTGAAAAATACCATGAGGTAAATTAGCTCTTGTTTTTGCCTGCTTGGTCAGCTGCAATATTTCCTCAGCTATCTGATGGCAATTTCACTGTTTAGGCATTTAAGAGAGGTCAGAGTATCATGACTTGATTCAGTGCTCTGCTCATGCCCCAGGGTAACCCCACTGATCTCTAGCTACTGCTACAGAAGGGTATTGGTAACCAATGGGTTAGTTTTAGGGTTTTTGTTGGGTTTTTTCTGTTAATCAAACATGCTACTCCTATCCAGCCATCTTTTTGATACCTTATGGTGTCTCAGCACAAGGTGCCTCTGCTCAGGTAACTGAATTGAGGCCTAAGTATCAGACAATTACTTTTCTTCCTAAGAATATTGCTCCAACAGTACACAAGGCTGCTTCCATGGGGTTGCCATCTTACATTATAACAGGCTCATCTGATTTGATGATCATCAAACTCTTAAGAAATAGGAAAATTAAAGCTTTAGTTTTGCCTGGAAAATAGTAACTATTCCTGAAAATCTCTATCAAAAGTACAATTCACCCTTACAGCTGCACCAACATGTTAAAGCAAACAGAGGGAGAAGTTGCTTTCCCTCCATTAACTGTCCTTTACAACCTCATTGCTCAGCTTTAATGAGTGGATCCCATGCAGAGAATGAATCCAGAAAGATTAGATGGAGGAGAACCGCTTTTATGAGCTGTAACTCCATCAAACACTTATCTGTATTGAATTACTCTACACCTCTTAAAAATAAAATAAATATCTAAATGCTATAGCTTGCCCTTTATATGTTCTCCTTTCTAAGTGATTTTCATCTGTTTTAATTTCGTATAATATTATTGACTTAGTAAAGTTCACCCCATTACATATCAGTAATATCAGTATGACTAAAGGTGGAAATAGGACCAGGTTATTTCCTTAAACTTGAAGATTTTTCAACATAAATGCCTTATGATGTCTAAAATACTTGCCCATTAAGCCTACTGTGTTCTGGGCTGCATCCAAAGCAGATGCAGGGAGGTGATTCTGCCCGTCTACTCTGCTCTTGTGAGACCCCACCTGGAGAGCTGCATCCAGCTCTGGGCTCCCAGCACAGGAACCATGTGAACTTGTTGGGATTAATCCAGAGGAGGGCCATGAAGATCTTTAGAGGGATGGATCACATCTACTGTGAGGAAAGACTGAAAGAATTAGGATTGTTCAGCCTGGAGAAGAGAAAGTTACTGGGAGACCTTATCACTGCCATTCAGTACTCAGAAGGGACCTGTAAGAACGATGGGGACAAACCTTTAAGCAGGGCCTGTAGTGATGAAACAAGGGGTAATGCTCTTAAGCTAAAGGAGGGTCAGTTTAGACTGCATACAAGAAAGAAGGTTTTTTTTTAAATAAGGGTGGCAAAACACTGAAACAGATTGCCCAGAGAGGTGGTAGATGCCCCTTTCCCAGTAACATTCAAGGTCAGGTTGAAAGTGGCTCTGAGCAACCTCGTCTAGTGAAAGATGTCCCTGCTCTTTGCAGGGATTTTGAACTAGATGACCTTTAAAAGGTGCCTTCCAACTCAAACTATTCTATGACTCTATACACAAGAGATGGCCAACAGTTCCTCATATTTCAACAACGAAAGATTCAGTCTTGGTAGCTGGGAGAAAAAATCCTAAAGGTTTAAAAGCACAGCAAGGACAGATAAGGGTTTTCATGACAGCACTGACAAAGTTACAGAAGCCAGGAACCAAGGGAGACAGTGTCCCAAATGTTTTAATATTGTCCTTTAGAAAGAGTTAAGAAATTAATCTCCACTGAGAACATCTGGCCACATAAAAAAACCTTCAAATCGAACACCACTGACTTTCCATCTAAAACCTGAAATAATGCTCTTTTTATTTTAGAATGAAGCCTTATTTTGAAGCAGAAAGATTATTTCTCTGTGTGGTTCTAAAAAGAGAAGAATCTAGGCTCGGAAGATTTCATTGTGTTTTACTACTCGGCCATGGAAAAACCAGCTGCCTCTCATATTGGCAAATCAGCTAATCACTGTGAAATAGCAATTGTTTTGAATGGATAATGGACTACAGGTGCAATGAATTATACATTCATTTTGGGATCCAAAGACACAAAAAGAAATTGGGTCTTGTTTTGTTGGGGCTATTTTTGTTGTTTGGATGGAGGTGGATTTTTTTTTTTTTCTTTTTTTTGCGTTTGGGGGTTGTGTGGGGTTTTTTTTGTTGTTGTTTGTTTGTTTACTTGCTTGGGTTTTTGTTTTTATTTGAAACTGTTTCCTTTCTTAAGTAGCAATCCTTTGGAAGCTGTGATTGCTGGAACAACCTTAAGGATTGCCTTAAGAGACACACTCTCTGCAACACTATAGGGAACAATAAAATCAAAGCATCTGTTTCTTTTATATTATTCTGAAGAAAAAGAAGTGAGACAGTTTTGAGGGAGAAAGAGGAAGATGCAGGTATGTGCTCTAAGATCTACAGTCAACTTGGGGTGTTTTTATTAACCACTATAACAAAACAAGCATAGAGAAACACCCTCAAATCCTATGCTACACTGGATTTCTAAATGACATAACCTGTAGCCCTTTGTCGAGGATTTGTGCACTGTGCTGTGAAGTGATAAAGCAGCTAACTAAATCAAATAAGTGTGAACAACAAACACTGCAGAGAAAAAGTCCAAATACAAATTAGATTACTACATGCTAGATGATATACACCAATCAAGAGCTCTGAAGAGCTGAATCATTTGTCACAAGAGGTTTCAAAATTGCTCTGCAAATTACACATTTAAGAATAAACATCCCCTGCTTTGCAACATATGGTATATTTAGGATGCTACACAGCATCTGTTCAGCTTCACAAAGCAACCTCACACCACAGTTCCTCAATAGGAAGTAAAACAGAAACTCCATTCCCAGAAAGAACCAAGTCAGGAGAAATCTCACTTCCACAGTTGAAACTAGTAGGCAAGTCTTCTCCAGCCTTTACCAAAGAGGTATCATTGTCGCCATAGAGCCAATGTCGAAACAGAGGTACACAAGAGAGATTGTCGAGAAAAGGGCTTTTTTATTTAAATGCAGCTTTTATATACAAAATGAACGCTTAATGGGATTGGCCACAGCCCTCCGCCCCCTGGGGCTGATCGGCCACAGGCATTCCCGCCTGTTCCCAAAGGAGTTCTGAACACCTTATCTTCTGTTTAACATAAACAGAAAGATTTTCTCATGAGAAAGAGGTTCTGTGCTGTCACAGTATCATGAAAACCCTAGCATTGATCACTTCATCGAAACCTTGAGGAAAAGTTATCTTTGCTTAATGAAGTCCACATCACTGGTGTATTCCAGAACTGCCAGGTGCTTAAGGAATTGCAAACAACATACTGGATAAGACATGCTATTTGAGATCTGAGGAAAGCTCTGTATCAGAGGAAGACCACTACTTTCCACCAATCTCCTGATCTCTGGTTTTACTTGAGCATTCCTTCATCAGAAGCAGTTTGCAGGGCTGAATCTCTGACAAATAACAAAAGCACATACATTAACAGCTTAATTTCACAGTTGCTTTTACTGTGTCAGCTCCTATTCTTCTGCCTCTCCTCATCTACAAAATCTGTTTATCTCTCCCCTCCTTTCCTAGGGTCAGTCTGTCTATTCTTTCCTTTGAACTTCAGAATAAGCAGGGAAAGTTACCGAGAGCTGTGTATGGTCTGTTGTACGGAGCCCGTCAGCAGGATGTGCCTTACCTGGGCACTGGCTGAAGCAATAGCCAGGCAGTTTCTTCCCTTCCTTGTCAGCCCTGAAGATTTTAACCTACTAAACTTCTGATGTGGAGCGCCAGAATCTAGTGATATAAAGACATGGATTAATCCAGAATGTCCAACATAATATGAATCAAGCAGATTGCTTCAGATCAGTATTCTGTCTCCAACAGTGATGCTCCATAAATAGCCAAATGAAAGGTCAATCATTTGTAATATTCCTTCTGAGTATTCTTCCAGCCACCATCCATACTCAGTTCAGAGATTTCCTGATCCTCCTGAGATTTGTCTAGCTAGTGGCTCTCGAAGGGTTTCTCTCTCAACTTCTTTTCCACACTCCTCTTGAAACACTGTATCGCCCACCTTGTAATAAAAGCTTTCTTTGGGAAGAAATTGCACCACTCTATTACTTGTTGCATTAAGAACTGAGCTGAACAGAGTATTTCCTTGCTTCTCCTATGGCTTCAAAGGGTATAACACTGTTAGGGTGAAAAGAACAATGCTGTTTCTGGCATTGGTGGAGATTCTTAAGCTGTCCATCTAGTGCTGAAAGAGGAAAGTATGAGGGGAAAAAAATGGAAGGGAAGAATAAGTGATAACGGGAAGAAGAAAATAAGAGATGGGAAGACAGTTTTCTGAGCTGAATATTTTAGTCAGAAAGATAAAGGATAGGACAAATACCTGGACTGTCTTTTGGATTTAATACGGTAGAGTGAACAAGAAATTTTCATTAAATTCTTCAAAGAAAGGTTATTCCCTATCGTGTATAAAGCATTTATATGCACGCCTCCTATTAACTCTAATGGGAACTAGACATGCAAATCTTCTCAGAAAACTCCCACCAAGTTTTGTGCATAAATCCTGCAAGAAAGGGTAGGCTAATAGGCCCATGGGTATAAAACAATTGCATGCTTATTAACCTCTGGAGCTTTTCTTGAAAATAACTCTAATGACTGCTGTGTTTTTTTGATAGAATCATGACAACATAGCTATGTTAAATCCCCCCTGTGCTGTTAGGTAGAAAGTGGTGCTTACATCTGGAAAACCACATAGCAGAGGATTTAGTCACAACTAAATTATTTAGTCATGAACTAAATTATGTCTCACATTGGCTGCTGAATGTCACTCAGATTGTTCAGTAATTTAATACAGTTGGTGTTTTTTCCTCAAAATCAAGTACATATATAGATATTCATATATATTTATGAAAAAAAAAGATGATTACTTATCTCTGTCATGCCTAAGCCTTATTTGATACTTGTAAATAATCATTGAGACTGGATATGTGTCACTGGAGCGTTCTCTTTCAAATGACATATCTTAATAGTTGGAAAGTAAGGGTCCACACTCTTGATGGTGTGAAGCCAAAGATCACCAGGAATCTGTGCCACTTCCTCAGCCACTACCTATTAGAACCAGAAACTCTTTGATGGGTGTCGCTGACTGCTTGACCGCCCGGCTGGTCAGCAGGCGACAAGATCCAAAAGCACCCTGGCAGTGGGGCTTTCTGTGTCTTTAAGGCCTCGGTGGGAGCTCGGAGAAGAGCTGTTTGCTGTGTAGCCCAGGCTGGGGCTGGCAGCAGCCAATGGATACTGCTGCGAACATGGCGGAGGTGAAGGAGGAGAGAGGGGCTCAAATGGAGCAGCAGTCTTGTGTTTATTCTCCACCTCGAGGGACAGCAGAACTTAGCACCAAGAGAGAGGCTACAAAATGAGCAACGAAAGGCGGTTATAAGGGTTTTTAAGGACAAGCAAAAGGGGGGTGGAGAACAGGGATACACCAACGAGGGAATGATGGATTGTGACAGGTACCCAATAACTTGGAAGGGGAGACAAATTTAAACAAACCAATGGGGATAACAGAACAGCGGAACTCTCCAGAACAACATGAATATTAAATCAACTCTATGAATATTAAATCAACTCTATGAATATTAAAATAACTCTGAGGGAAGAGGGGTGGAGATGTACCAAATGATGGACAACTTAAAGCCCAGGAAGTTCCCCAGCCACGCCTTCTCCCTGTCCCTCAGACCCACTGTCATGAGGGGGAAAATTAACCCAATTGATGTCATGAATCCTCATTGAGAAGGCAGGCTGGGTCACTGCCATAGATGGGTTCCTCATTGAGATTCCATTCTCTCTGTAGGTCATGGAGAACATTCCTTAAGCTGCTGCTGACACCTTAAATAGCAAGAGTGCTTCACACTCCCGTGCCATCTTCAACTTGAAAAGATGAATTGAAGGATTAGCTGGTAATTTTGTAGTCTCCAACAACTTTTTGGAAGTAGGAAACTGCTTTTATACTCAATTTAGAGAAAATAAATTCTCAGGGGTTAATTATCTTGTACAGTACTGCTCAGGATGTTTAGTCATTGAGATTCCATGTGAATTGATCTGCCCATCTCTCTATGTTAATAGATTTATTTTGATCTTCTGTTTGATATTTAACTATGTGGGCATTTTTTCTGTCACAAGTGACCAGCTCACCAATGAGTCTTGCATTTTCCAGGTCACCTTACAGACTTGGTGCTGCTTGGGCTGCTTAGGAAGTCACTGTTTCACATGAAGTAAGAAGGTCCCAGAATCAAGTGATTGCAGCTGAATCTGCAAAGACAAGCTTAAAGCTACAAAGAATCCAATAAGCTGGATTCTGCCTTGGTTTATATTCCTGTGTCTGTGCATTTTGTGAGTAAGACTATCATACTGTGTATTATCAAGATAACTAAATGATGACTCTCACTGTAATTTTCAGAAAAGTGGAAAGAGAAGAGAAAACAATGAAGAGAATTCAGGACATTTAGGCTGAATACCACTTCAATTTTCTAACAGTGACTTCTGTTGGATCTTTTACAGAGAGGATTTCTCTCCTATTTAGGACAATTCTGCAGAAAGAAAAACATGAAAGTAAAAGAGCAAGCGCTCTTTTGCTGAGCTTTCTCTGAGCTTTCTTTTGCTGGATAGGAACCATGCTGGCTGTTCACTGTAGCATCTAGTAGCTTCCTAATCTATACTGCTTCTGCAGTCACTAGATTGCTGCTGAGCTTGATAATGGAACATCGCAACTGCGAGTAAACATAAATCTGTTGACTTTTTTCTCTAAGAGCATAAGTCAGCCAAGATCTCCACACCACAGCAACTGGCTTGGAACAGAAGGTGACAAACTACACAATATCCCCAGAAAATCAGGCTGCAATCTGCTAGGTGTGTGGTGTCACGGTGCATGGGTCTTTCTGGCTTTGGGACATGCTCTCCTTGTTGTCCCTGAGACTGCACCCTCTGATCAAAGCTTAGCAGGAGCCAAGTGCCAGTCTGAAAACACTGCTGCCTTTATTTGCAATCAGCTTTAATGCAAAAGAACATCATTTTGACTCATTACTCCTGAAGCTGTTGAGGCTTCTATGGCTTCTAGTGTGCTTGCAGTTAACAGCACCACAATTTACAGCTTTTCCTTGAGTACCTCCACGCTCCCATCCACTGTCGGAACATGCTTAATGAAAGCCATTTCTGCAGAAGATAAGAACCACTTTTTCTTTACAGGGGCTTTAAATTGTAATGGTATATTAAACCACAACTATGGATTGGAAGGGAAAAAAACACAACGACATGATTAGGCATTGAAACACTCAGTAAAACTGTTACTTATAATGAGTAAGAAGATGAAGATGTACAAATAAAAGCACAGCATGTTTTCTTTGAGAGTCCTTATTAATGAGAGGGACTGTGGGGCTTCAGTATTAAACAGCCGACGAACAGCAGCCATTTAGATCTGAACAAATTGATCCTAGCAAGATTAGCAGAGCTGGGGGACAGATTTCAAGCCTCTCATTACTTTATATGGAGACAGATCTTAGACAGAACTGCCTCCTTCAATAGTGTTATCCCTGAGTAGTGTCTTAGAGGCGATTTCTGTGCATGCTGGGCTTTCATGGAGGCCAAGGGTGCTGAAGGGAAATGGGCACTTGGGTCCTGCTGATCTGCAATGGAGCTGAAGTATCCATCTTCCATCAATTTTTAAAATAAGTCCAGGTTTTTCTTTCCTTGAGAGGAACAGGTATGAATGCATTTGTTGGCTGACACACCACTGGGAACTGTACCGAGTTTCTATAAATTGTTGGAAATAGCTGAATAGTACATTTAAATTATATTTGGAGGTTTTCTTTTTATAAAATTGTTATGCATCAGAATCAGGAATTTTGCAGCAGCAGAAGCGGGAATAGCTTTTCATGGAAAGCTGCCAATCTCCTGACATGTCTCTAGAAAAAGATGAGTGAAGCAAGAAAATGAAGAGATGTTCCAGTGGTGATGGGGTTTTTCTGGGTTTTTTAAAGGTATATATATAGAATGAAAATTGTGGGAAAGACAGACTGAAATAAGACAATGGCAGTTAAGTTTTTTATAGTCACCCCACATGTCCCTTTTTGAGCTAAGAGCCATAATATTAATCTATGCTGTGGATTCACATAGATGGTTTGTGGGAAGCTGAACGGGCCTCCACTGCAAAAAATACTTCTCTTTTCTGGTCTGTGTAGGAGGACCCAGTTATTCTTTCTTATTTAATCAGCATATTCACTTAAAATGTGCTGACAGTTTTTGGGTTCATAACTAATAGGCAATATACTAGTTTCATCAAATCCAAAATGAAATGTGCAATTTAGAAAGCCAAATAGAGCAATGAAATATATGATTATTTACTAGAAAATGGTGATTTAAGAGCCTCAATTCTGTTCATCTGTCACTGACTTTTGTTTGTAACATACAGTCCAAAGTCATTGTTTTCTAAATACACTGTACATTTAGAAAACCGTTTAATGCATGCAGCTTTGCCAATTGTGTTTCTCTAACTTAGTACATAATAATATGTGCAGGGCTAGAAAACAGGAAGTGTAAAACACCTTAGACATTTTGGAACCATTGCCCTGCCCCTTAGGAGACTGCAGGAGTGTCTTAACTGGCCAAAATAACAGAGAAGAGAATAGGCAAGAAAACCCCATAGTCAAGTTTCCTGGGATCTCTACAGAGAGATTGTCTTACACTATAGTTTACGACTATAGTTTGAATACACAATAGGAGTGAAAAATGAGAACCCTGGTCTTAGTACCAAATATTCAAGAGGATTCTCATTTTAAAATCAGCTTCAATCCAAAAATTTCAAAGTTTCTGTTCTTTCCCCTTTCACATCCTCGATTTGAGCTACTTATACTAACCATATCCTATCTCTCTGGTCAGGCTAATAAATTTGACAAACGGAGCTTATAATTCAGGAGGATCTTCCTAAGGTTATCTTTTTTTTTTTCCTGAAGCCCTCTCTTTACAGTCTCTGGCTGCAGAAGACACAGGACTAATTTTCTGTCCCTTGCCATTCCATATGAGCCATTACACAGACATATTTTAGGGTGTTGTGATCTAGGGCCTATTTCTGTCAAAAGAATTTTAACTGTGGGCTGAAGCTATCCTGCAACCTATGTTTTTAATAGAGAGAGCTTGTAGGCCATAAGCCATGCAAGAGGAAAAAGTAGAAACAAATAAAAGATGAAGAGATGAGACAAAGTCAAAGGAGTAAAAGCATTCGAGATTTAGGGAAAAAACAAACCCTAGAGACGTGCCAAAAAAGCTCATAGGAGAGGCAAAAGAGGAAATGTCAGCTCTGCAAGATCAAGGGTTATCCCATTGCAAGGAATTCTGGAGACTGACACTTCCCCACGTGACAAGTGTCTGATCTGCCAAGACTCTGTGCATGATTGCTTGAGTGATAAATATATTAATGCTCAGCATAACAGCATGTTCCTCTTAGATCATTACTGGGAGCATTAGCAAAAGTTAGGTATTTGCTATGTTATCATGGTGGACTCTCAAGCATGTCAAATCTCCAAGCCTTGCCCAAAGTGCCCACATAAAAGTCACCCATGGACATGAGGGTCACGGTGTGACAGAAGGAAGTAATCCCCTCTCCTTAAATATTTAGTAAACTGCATTCCATACTTATGTTTCTTTTTGCATAGTCTATCATGAAAACAGAGGCAATGAGCTGACTTAGAAACATTTTAATGGTAAGGTATCTCTTTTGAGAGATTTGCTACCCTATTTCTTCTCCCAAAGAGATATTTGGGAATCTTCTTATAAAGAGATGGAGAAATCGGCTCATTAAAAAAGGGAATTATCAGCATGGGTTCACTACAAAGGAGTACTGTCAGAAGAATATGAGGGTGAATTGATGAGGACATCAGGACAGATGCCAGTCTGAAGTAATATAACCTATAATCCAGAAAGTCTTTTGAAAGCATTTTTTATGCAAAATTAAGCAGAACAGGCCTAGTTTCCAGACTAAAAGTCAGAATAATAATCTGCGTATAAAGGTGGCTGCTGAACTGAAAGGCATTTGTAAATAGAGGTAAATCTCATTTTTTATGGGGAGATGTGATCTCTACCAAAATGGAGTAGTAGGCCTGGTTTCACTCAACAGTTTTAGTATATTAACTGTCTGAATAGAGGAACAGGTTTAAATGCTATTTCTTTGCAAAAGGAACATCATCAATCTTATTCAATTATATAAATACTAACACTTTCCTGTAATTGTACCATAAACCACAAAAGTTACCTGCTAAAGGTTAAAAGCATTAGACAGTTTGACAGGATTGTTTACCTTGCTTTTCAGACTAGTATAACAAGTTTTACCCTTTCAAAGATGAGACCTGATTGCAGCTGTGTCTGCCTAGCACCTTCAGGATTTGTGCTTCTGAGCTCCTGAAACTTGTGCCATGCTAAGGAACATCTGAGGAATAGGGGCTTAGTTTAAATCTTTTAAAATTAAAGCAAATTGTTGAAAGTTCTTTTGGTTTCCAAACTCTTACAGACATTAAAATTTGCTCTCTGATAATTGTTAGACAGGTTGCAATGAAATCTTCCAGGTTATAAAGGAGATTATTAAAGAGAGCCAGACAATGCACTGTGTTACAGTACTGACGTTTCAAGAAATGCCATAACACAAAGAGGTCTCTGTGAGCTTGTTGTTTGCTCCCAGTGGTTGTTCTGAATAGAATTGTAAGTAATTTGTTACCCATATGAAGCTCTCCTCTATCCATGCAAGGTCCATATGCTCTGTGCCACTGGAGATGGACCACTCTTCCCATGAGCTCAGGATGCTGCATTGAGTAAGCTCAACAATTTCCATTGTGCTGCATTTCTTTCTAGAAGAAAGATCCATGGAAGTCATCCAACTGAGAATAGCCTTCTTCACTTTCCTCTTCTCCCCTTTCTGCAGCCACTATTACATTGGTTCAGCTTTGAAGGGTTCAGGAGAGTTGCAGTGAGGAGAAGAGGTCAGAGAGGAACCATCTGTGTAGGCAACAGGGCCATGGCAACAAGAAAAGAAAACCAAAAACTGTTATGCTCAGGCAATTCCAGGATAAGTTAAGATTGTTCGCAAGTCCAAATGGGTGCAGAGAAATTAGTAAAATACTTGGTTAAATTCATTACTTATTCTGAATCCAGAATTCTCATTCAAAAATACAGAAGTTAATCAGAATTTTTTTTTCAGAAGGGTGCCAACCTTGGGTCATATTAGAGCAACAAACAGGATATCAACAAACTGAATAAAAATAATTTTATAAATGGATATAGTGGACATTTTATTGTACTATTTCTGCAGCTTTAGTTGTTGTACAACTGACAGCTTACATGATCTCTACTCTCAAAAGCTGACTAAAATTTTGTGCAAGAGAAGAGTAGCCAAAATGGAGATGGCTCACTTTGACATAAACTCAGTGGTCTCAGTCAAGTTTTAAGTGAAGAATTGTCCATGGCCCAGAAAATCACAGTCCCAAGGAAAATGCTGGACATCACATGAGGACACCCAAGGCCTGTTTGGAGATGAAGACTCCAATTCTCCCTGATGACAGATGTAAATCATTCAAGTTTTTAAAGTAGGAATAGGTTGCTCTGTGAGAATGAAAAACTTAATTGGTGAGGAAGGATGAAATGATGAAGGGTAATTGTTGTCTAGGTAATCAAGGACATAGTTCTGCCAGCTGAGCCACTGAAAGTGAAGTGACAACACAATCTTTCACTAATTTAAAGTCTGATTCCATTGTGGAGCAATTAATTTCTCAGTTCACAAACAAAAGGTTGACACTTAGATCCCAGCAGAGAAGAGAGCACGATTTAATCTTGCCTTGCAAAATTCTTCTCACCCGTTCAACCAAGGGAGTTTGTTTCTTGGCAGACATGCAGCTATCATTAGTTTTTAATTATCAGCATAAATGGCAAACAAGCATAGATGGTGCTTGGGACAGACCATTTCCCTGTCGGATTTGCAGGGCTGCTTTAATCCCATCCATTATTACATATTGATGCACAACATTGAATTTGCAGAGTGGATTTTCAAAGCATGGATCCTGAGGATGTAGCATGCAAGGGTACTTGGGTGGTATTGAGCACTGGCCTAGCTGAACAGGGACCAGAATCCTGCAAGAGGGTAGTGACTGGAAGACTTAGCATGAAACAGAAAACCATCATTCTTGCAAGTGGGGCAGCTCATGCTGACAGGACAAGGCAATAAGGTGGAGAGCAATAAGGTGGTCTGTTGAGCCATCTATTCCCAGGCGTTGGGAATGCGGTTAATAAAACAGGAAGAATTTGAAGTCATAGCATGTGGATGAAACTGCCAGTGCTACAAGAACATGAGAGGCCAATCTGTAGTACTGGCAGGTTAGTGTTGAGTGTGACCAGGAATGACAGGCAAGGAAAACAGGGAGAAAGGGCTTCAAAACATATATGGAAATGGTTGCTCTAAGTTCACGTGGGAGAGAGGAGTCAGAGTTGCAAGAAGCTATAAAGGAGGGAAAAAAAAGAAAGGGAGGGGTGTTTCTCAGTAGCAGCCTATTACAGATTTTTAGCTGGAAGCAGAGAATTAATTCAGCCATATTTAGGAACAGATTAAAACATACAAAACACAGCAATGACAAGAATAAGCAACCAGAAGTTAGCACATCATATTTTCTAGGATGGTATTGTAAAGCAAGAACAATCCATAACTTTGCTGGGATGCATGTTTATATACACATACCTGTATCCCCAAGTAGTCAATTTTCTTTTCTGCCAACCAAAGGAGCATTTAGTGCCCCCCACCTCTGCAAAAGCCATCTGCAGTTCATCAAACAGCTTCTGCACTTGAGGATGCCCTAGTTCCCAAATCACCTAACAGTGGAGTGCACAGCAGTGCTTCACACACAAGGGCAGCAGCAACCCTGGTGCCTCTGCCCTACACTAAAAGTAGGGTAGAAGCTTTTCTGAACACATTTCCCTGTTGCAAGACTGAACATATACACAATTGCCAAAAAGAACACTTATGCCAACTTAGCTTAACCATAAGGCCAAAATAGCTTTTGGGATCCACACAAGCTCAAAGTTAAACAGAAACAAAATATTGTGGGGAAATATAGTACTAGGAGAAATAGCTATTTATTTCCCTCCTCATTCATACTTGGGAGGACTAGCTGAAAACTCTGAACATGTGTAAAATATCACAAAAGACAATTGCTAAATAAAGGACAGAATGAAATGAGGAAAGTAAGGATTAATGGAATTAAACAAAAATAAGTTCAAAAATTGTTGGGAAGATTTTTGTTAGGAATATAATCCAAAGGATAAAGGTGTATTGTTGAGAGTTGGCAGTTGAGAGAGACTTTATTAAAGACACAGTGATGAAGTATCTCAATACAGATGAAAGATAAGCACTGTAAGAGAATAATACTACAACTGTATCAGAAGATCATTACAGACCTGAATATCAAAAAGGCATTACAAAAAAAGCAGAAACAAGATATATAGCTGCATTTGACTATAAAGGAACAGCCCAAGCATGAAAATGTACAATTAAAAATAAAAACCAAAGAATACTGCACAAGTGAAAGCTAGCAAAAGACAGAATGAAATAATCAAAACATGTGAGAAGCACAGGGAGACAAAAGAGAATAAAGCCCCCATGCCTGATGGGAAAGGAAGCAACCAACAGCTGCTGTGAAGAAGACTGGGTTGATATTGCTTTTTGGTCCATCTTCAGGTAAAAGGTGAAGAACGTTTAGACGAATTAGATATACTTAAGTTAAATGACGTGTGATGAAATACACCAATATTTAAAGAACAGTCTTAAAACAGTCAGTCTTAAAATAGTCAGCCTCAAAAAAAGATGAAGTGTGGAGAGATTCCAAGGGATTGAAAGAGGAAAACAAAAACTTAGGAGAAGCTAAGAAAACTACAAAATATTCAGAATATCTTTTTTTTTAAGACGAATTCTGAAAAAAAAAAAAAAAAGGCTAAATACTTGTTTCAAAATCTGAATTTTGTAAAGCACTGAGAAACATTCCAACAGAGTGGTCCAAAGCAAATTTTGTGAAACCCTTTTCCTGCTTTTCAGTTTGTTTATTTTACTTTACCAGAACATCTGGCCAAACAGCTTAGGAAAAAACTGCGACATATGAATCCTATTGTCAGTAGGATGTCTGACACTGTCCTGTATGACATTACTATGAACATATGAGGTATGTATGATCCTAGTGCGGGTGGGTGGTACTGAGAAAAAAGTCCAACCACAACAAAGCCCAACCCTCAGAAGAACTGTTCTCTTAACATTGTTAAAGTGGGGCAGACTAGGAGTGACCTTTTTAGGGTGATTCTTGCAAATAATATCCTAAATTTGGCCCTATGCATTATTCTCATAGAAGGAAGAACAGTATTTATGGAAGGCATCAGACTAGAGGCATGACAGGACTGGAATGCAAAGTGGTCTTTGTACAGTGGATAAATATCTGAAATCAGCAAGACACCTTAGAGACAAGAAGAGAGCACTTGCATTTAGGAAAGAGGAACCAAATGCTTGAATAAAAGCTGGGAATAACTGACCATGCTGCTAAAAAGGAGCTTCAGTGTTACGGACCAAAAAGCAAATATGTGACTGTTGTTGCAAAAAATCGATCAATAAATAAAATTATGCATTTCATATTGACACATTTGAGACCTATAAAACACAGAGGACCATTTGTAATGCTGATGTGCATTTCAGTGCATAATTGGCTGTCTCTACAAAAGGATTGGAACAATGTGGTTTAGTTTCCACCTGAGAAGGGCTAAGGGAGATATAAGGGGAACACTGAGAAGGTGAGTGACAGGCAGGAACTGGTTATCAGAAGAGGATGCAAAATCGTCTTTACTGAATGCTTTTGATAAACCAACAAAACAAACATCTTGTGAGAGAAGGTCATGGCATTCCAGGGTCCTGACTCTCTGTGGAACTATGGAGAACATTATTTCTCAGGGGTCTTTCAAGTCTTCTACATCTGTGATTCTAGATTCATGTGAGAACAGGGCCCTCACCAGAGTTTCTTTGAAAGACAAGATGTCTGAATTTAGACTCCTTTGAAAAAAATTAATTTTAAAAGTACTTTATGTAGGCCTTGGTTAAAGAGTCATCTGAGCAATAGTTTGGGAGTTTTATCTTTCAGCAGGTCAGGATTTCAGCCAAAGGCATCTGTGCTGCTTTTGTCTGTTTGAACTCAAGAGTTGGTAACCCAGAATTGTGTGCAGAATGAAAGAAGGAATGGGCCCACAATATTCTGGATTTGACTGTTTTTGGAAAAGCAATAATATCTGCTGTGAGCCAGGTGGTCTGGGTGAGAAGAAGCAAAGCAATATAAATGCTCTTGAGAAAAGGACATTGCAACATTCAACAAGTCTCAGGAAGTGCTTGCTCAGTAATGTAGTGTTTCTTTTCACTGGCACACACCTATAGGATTAGTTTTCTGCCACATATCTTTATTAATCTAGCCAATAAAAATTGATTCTGATAATCCTTTCCTCGGTTTAAAACTGGGTCTATTATGAGGTGATGGTCCTTAGCATCTTTGATTTTCAGACCTCTGTGGTTCCAGCTCTTAGTAGAAATGCCAAAGTATGATGAGAAGATACATTATCATTAGTAGTTCATCTTGCTGAAGACTGTTTTCCATTGTTGTTATTATCTTATAAATTAGAACTTCAATGCCAAGCAAGAATAATAGTGACATAAAATATTATTCTAGTACTCTTTAAAAATATTGATTTAAAAGAACAATAAAATCTGATTTTTGTCTGCTGTTTCAAGGTATAATTTGATTCATTCTAAATATCAAGCAGCAGAAAGTTAAAACCCCACATATAATGAATGAAGCAAAAGATACAAAGACATTGTCACAAAACTTTGCACCAGGGAGAGCAATAATCACTGTCCACAACTCAGAGAAAAACATTGATTTACTGATCAGTAAACTTTGTGCTTTTATTATTATTATTATTTTAATTATTTAAAACACTTGAAAAAGCACCTAATTTCAATAACAGGGTTCTAGGATGACAGTGGAAACAAGGCTTTTTGTGCAAGGTGTTATATAAGACCATAACCTGGGCAGTACATGCAGCTTTAGGGCATCCTGTACCACACCAGAAATGCTTTTTGGCAATAACTCTGATCTATCAAGAAATAAAGTTGCCTGTTCACATTTCTTTAAGAAATTGCTCTGGTAGGTTAATTTTGCACCAACAAGCTCTATGACAGATCAAGTGTCACCTGTTGTCCTCACCTGCTTAACTTTATTCAAATTAGGCATCGTCTGTCCTTCCACAACCAGCATAAAGCTGGCATAAAGCTTAAAGCCCACATAAGCTCTTGCTAATTTGGCAGCAATGTGACAGAAATTCAACACTGAATCTGGATCAAAAATTGTACTGCTGAGCCATCCATTCATGCACACACCTGGCATTAACAATCAGAGACACACGGCTTAAGAAGAAGGCCAGCAGTGTGTGAACTAGATAAAGTCAAAAGGAAAAGAGATGTAAGCAGCTTCATACCCAAAAGGTGGTAGTACTGGAAAACAGGATGGGATGGCAGGGACGGGATCATGCAGAAGTTGATGGGAAGAGACATATAGCACATGCTGTCAGTCAGCAACATCATATACGGATGTCTCCATATGTAGAGCACTACGGAAACAAACAGAGCAGACAGGTTTGGGCAGAGAAAGCGCTGTTGCCCAAGAAACCACCTGAGAATTTCCTTAGAAGGTTGAATATAGTTTAGCAAACAATTCCCATGAACATAGGCATCACTGGAGATCCAAGGTAAAGATCTTTCCTTTCAAAAAAAACAGGCTGCCCTTGGGCAAAACAATCGGAAAAGTGATGGATTATGCAGCAATTCATCTCCTGCATTCAGGGGTGCTGTCACACGTGTGATAAAAAGACTCTTACTGTGCTCATTTTGCAAACCCTGAGAGCTTCACTGACCTGCACACACTACACAGGGTTGTTCTTGGCTACAAGGGACTTACCAAAGCCCTGATAAAATGAGTACATTAAGGCAGATAAAGATGTATCCCTCTTTACTGTAGGATCTGAGCACTGATATCTAACATTTATTCTCACAGCACTCCCAGGATATAGCACCTGAGGCAGAGATTGGTAGAAGTTGTATGTTCAGAACTTCAGAAAGTACCTTGCTCTTCAGGCTGGTAGTTTTTTAACTCCTAGACCTATAATTTAGATGCCACAATCAGTCTAAAAACTTTCTTCAGGTGACTAGGGCCACAGGTTAGATGACACAGTCTCAAATCTTCCCTCCAGCTACTTCTCTAGGACTTGTGATACTTTAAAAGTTGTCCAAGTTTTTACAAGTTGACACATACAAAACTGACAAGATACTGAAGACACAACATAGCTAATCATGAGCTGGGTGAGCTGTTTGGAGCTCTAGATCAGAACTGAAGAAGATTTCCAGATGAGGCTTTTCTCCATCTCAGAGATTTCTAAAGGTCAGTGTGTTTCTTTTTGCAGACTGGGGTTTCAGAGATGCATAAAACTGAGGTTGAAGAGATTCATGGTGAAGTCTTTTACATTTCAACTTCAAACCTGTATGTTGTCCCTTCCAACCCTATCTATTCTGTGATTCTGTGGTCACTGAACTAAGAATCATAAAATGATTTGTGTTGGAAAGGACGTTTAAAGATCACCTAGCCCAAGAACTCAGATTGAACTCACTATTTCCAAGTATTTACTTAAAGACTCTTAAAGAGAAGAAGTAAAAGGCAGCAACATGGTGATGTAGGAACTCTCAGACTGAACAGTTAAAAGTGTCTGTGCTAAATCAAATAGGGCTGAATTCTAAAGTTGCCTCATTTGAATTTCAGTTAAGTGCTGAGCTTCAGGGAAATTAGCCTGTCTTGAGCCTTGTGTTGCCACGACCAAATAGCTTTCTTTTTAAAAAGACAGCTCCATGCTTTTCTGAAGAACCTTATTAGAGGTTTAGCATCAGCTGCATTGGCCTGCCTGTGAGATCAGTGTGATGCTGCTCAGAAATGCCACTTCAAGTGTCCAAAGCTACAGAGCCTCACTAAGACAGTCTTGCATCCAGGATACTAAGCCCTGCTTCACTGCAGGGTAATGCCATGGCTCATTTGGTCTGAGAGCACTAATAGCAATTCCTCCTTGTGTTCAGCAGTATGCACACACTGTTTGCAATGTAAATATGCCACCTTGGGATGGATAAATTACACAGGGCAGTCAGTGTCAGAAAAGAACATTAGACTTCCTTAGTTCCAAGCTTTGCCACTCTCTCTTCTGCACTACTCTCCAGCATGGGCAGGGGGAATGGACAGGCTTCAAATACAAACCTTCACACACCTCCTTGCAGCCACGTGGGGAGAACTTAGAAATGAACATTGAAGCATGGCATGATCGCAAGGGAAAGAGAAGTCACAGCAAGGCGAGGTCCTTTCAGTAGCCCCATTCCTCCCTTGCTGTAGTACCCAGATCCCAGCAGCAGCTAAGGCCTGAACGTGGCAGTGCAAAAGGAACAGAGGAAATAGTAAAGCAACACCCTGACAGCTCATAAACCCAGTGTCATGTATTTTACTGAATTTAAATAATTTTTATAGGCAGGGATGGTTATTCCTTGACACTGGTTCATATGTGAAGCTCTCAGCTCCTGTTCTTTCTGATTTACTGTGCATGCATGACCTTCTTTCTAAACTTGACAGTAAATATTCTGTTTGTTTATTTTCTCAAATAAAAGGGAAGGACCAAGCCCAAGGCTGCAAAGTCAGTATAAGAGAGTCAAATTTATTCAGAGAACATGCACAAGGATGTAGTAGATAAAAACAATGCTTCAGAGCGAGGGCATATAAAGCAGAGCAGAGAGGAAAGGTTTTTAGTTGTTATTTTATATTCAATCAGTTTTCCTGCTAGAACCCAGCTAGTCACTGTTCCAGTCTTGCTCAGATGCTGTTCACATATGCAATCACTGGCAACCCCAACCCTGAGTGTTTCCATGAAAATACAGACAGATGCTTAAGCATTTGCCTACTGGTAAAATAAGCCCAGAAGTGTGTAATATGATACCTTACAGATTTTCAGGCACCTTTACCTTAATTTCTTAAGACTCTGGCAAAGAAGATGATACAGGAGCAACACTATCCTGCCCTATTTGGAATGGAAAATGAGGTGAGGTTGTGTTGCTGTGAAAGACAGCTGAGTTTACGTGGAATCGCTGCACCTCTCCCGGCCGAGCAGCACTAGGTGGCACTGGTGGTATTCACACACGTTTTCATTTGCCTTTAGATTTCCAGAAGGCATCCATTGGCACCCTTAGACCTTCAGCAAGCAAGAATGCAGTGGAAAACAACTCAAGTATTTCTCTCAGTCATTTGGGAGCCGAAGATTTTTAAAAAAACCCCTTTTTTCATACTAATTGAGGCTGAAGAAGGACTGAATGACACTTATCCTCTCCCAGCATTGAGTCTTTAACTTGTTAACATCACTTACATGGTATTTAATGATTACAAGCTAACTGATAGAAATACTATGTTGCACATAATGGTGTCTTTATAATCATTGATTATGCTGCTGTATTACATGTGAGAAGTGCCAAAGGGCTGGATTCTGTGCTGGCGAGCTACCAGTGCTGATTGACGGCATCAATACCCTTACCTTAAAGTGCAGTTAGACTTACTTGAAAGTGGTAACACTACATTGGGGTTAGCAGCATCAAAACTATCCTTCTCTAAACTGGCCTTAGAAATTCCCTAAAGGTTGCTTGTCAGTATTTTTCCTTGCTTACAGATTCAAGGAAACAAATACAGAATGAAGTAGCAATTAAAGGAAAAGTAAATGGTTTTTCTTGGAGATCATGCATTAAAGCAAATTGAGGCACAGTTTAAAAACTGTACAAGAGAAATCGTTTGGCTGTGACTAAGACAATCAAAACACCAGCAAGGAACTGCCATCAAGTTGGAAGCTTTTTAATGGAGGTCAGTACTTAACCACCTTGGTTTTATATTAACTTCTTGCACTGAGTTCTGGGGGAAAAAACCCCAAAGCACAAAATAGGATAATTTGGAGAAAGAAGGGAGCTTACTTAATCTAAAGAACATAAAGTAATTGAGCCTTATAAATGTAGTAAAAGTTGGTCTTTCCAGTCAGAGCACTTGCACAGCAGTACTGGTTTCATCCTGTGAAACCTTTCTTGGCAATGGCAATTTGAGCACAGGGGTTCATCTCCGCACGACACACAGCTACCCATCCCTGTGGTGTTTTGTTTCTGTCGCTGTTGAGGGGATGTCAAAACAAGGAGAGTTCGAGATTAAGTGGTAAAAGAGGTTAATTTATTTATTAAATTCAGCTTTTATATACAAAATGGACTTTCAGTTGATTGGCCATTAGCTGTACGCCTCCTGCAGCTAATTGGCGACTTGGATCCATGAGAGCTCAAACACCTTTATCTTAGTTTACATAAACAAATAGATTCTTTCTCACGAGAAAGAGGTTTCTGTGCTGTCATGTGTTTCTACCTTGTAGAAACCACAGAGCCCTAGGACAGTCCCTGCTCCCGCTGCTGACAGTCTGGTGCTAGCAACTCCTAACCTCGTTTTTGAGGGGTGTGCAGGTAGAAGAGGTGCAGGGCAGAAAAACAACTTGAAACACCTTTTTAAAATCCCTACTAGAATATTTGATTTCCTTTAACATGAAAGCTGAATGAAAGTGACAGTCCAGTGACACACCTAAAGGTCCACCTCTGCCTTCTCCTGATGTGATCAAGCTGGAAGGTTCTCTGAGATACTAGCTCTCTAAGCATGCATGTGTGCAGTTGAACTTGATATCCAACCTTTAAGTTATCTTTTCTTCTTTGGCACTTTTCTGCAAAATCCCAAACCACTCAGTGCTTATTGAGTTCAGACACTAGTCTTCATTTAGAGAAAATATAAAAAAAACCTGAGTTGGAGTTTCTAATCTTTCAGAATCTGTTCTGAGTCAAAATAAACAGAAAAATGGACACAAAACATAGATTTATACTTACTTCCCTAACACATCTGCAAATCAAGATTCTTCATGTGAAAGATCATCTTAATACCATGTCTTTCCAAGCTCTCTGTCTGCCAGCACTCAGTAACTCTGAAAATACAGCTAGTCAGTTTGAAAATGTTACTCCTTATGATTTCTAGATTCACTATCACCTCTTTTCAAGCCTTTTCCCCTGCCTCTCTTCAAGTTTCTGTCTTCTTCTTAACAGGAGAGTGTACAGAGAATGGAGCCAGACTTTTATTGGAGGCATGTAGTGAAAACAACATCCCCTACTTTAGAAGAGACAGAAGGCGGAAAAGGAACCTTTGGAAAAGGGATGTAGGATTTTAGATAATTTCATGTACTACCTGATCAATAGGGGCTTATTTTCACCATAAGGGAGGTCAAACACCAGGACAGGTGCCTAGAGAAGTTTGGGAAGCTCCAAATTTGGAGATGCTCAAAATTCAATTGGTCAAGGTATTGAACCAAGGTCCTGTTCTAGCTGAGCCCAGTTTGAGTTGGCAGCTGAACTATATGACCTCCAGAGGTCTTTAAGAGTCAAAAATTTTACATGAGTCTGAATTTGTGCCACATTTGTTCATATAAATTGTATTATATGCTGCAGAAACACTTAAAATTTGTGATTCTTTTGTATCTGTGCACAGACACATTTGTCTGCCACATTCTGTTGTACTTAATTAAGGATTATTTAGGAGATCAGTAAAAAATTGTCTGACTTAATCTATTTTCTTCCTATTTCTTTCAGTGATAGCTAAAAAAAATTATATCCATGGCACCTAAGGGCATACTCAGTTATAGGACCAGAACTGATCAATACTTGAACTGCTAACAGCTGGGAAACTGCCTCAGGATTAGATGAAGCACTTATGCTTTTGCTTCAGCAACAAGCCTGCAGTGCCAGAGACCAGTTCTTGACACTGGAGAAGGGGCATCAAGAATAGTGCCTATGTCTGTCTTATTACCAGAGAGCACCTCAAAGCTTCTTTGAGTGCAAATGATTTAATATTGGTGTGTCAGAGACTGAAATAGTTCATGCCTCAAACACTGATATAAAGTTTTCCTCATTATAGCAAAAACTATATAAAGAATCTACAACCACAGAAACCTCCTTGAAGAACTTTGGACTGTAAGTCAAACTGCTGAGATGAGATAAAGGGAATCAATCACCTAAGGCCCAGGGAGAAAGAAACAAGGCTGAGGGAATAGAATGCATCCACAAGAGAGCCAAAAGCAACAGAGATGCTTCCCCATCTGGGTTTGGGGTGGGGGAGGCCACAGCCCCCAGTTTCTGGTGGGGAACCAGCCCCTAGAAGCCAGGTTTACATAGACTCCCGCTGAAATGGGGGGAGGAGGAGGTTTTGGGTGCAACCTCTGGTCAGAGGCAGTGAACATCCCTCCTCCCTTACACAAACCAGCTCAGCTGTGGAACCCCCAACTCTGGGAAGGCCACATCCACGGAGCATTCACGTGAGAGGCAGCTGAGGGGATGTACTAATCCATCAAAGACCCCCCGAAGTGTCCCACAGAGTCATTCCTGAAGTCTTGCACTGCAGGGCTGCACGTGATGCAACAAACCAGAATCTGTTGCAAGAGACAATGGCAAACTCCCCTCCTCGGGAGGTGGCTGGCTTTTCCTACCTGGCCCGAGCGTACATTAACCCATGGGATTCTATGATGTTTGGGGGGACCTTCACCACCAAGAAGACCAGCTGGAGAGGATCAACGGAGCAGCGCTGGGATCCACAGAGTGGTGATATTTTCTTTATTCTGTCTCTGTCACTTTCTCTCTGTCCCCCACCACCTATTTTCTATTTCTTTCTCTTCTTTTCTCTCACTTTTTCTCTCATATTTACTATCAAATAAAACCCATACTATTGACATTGGTATATGTTGTTTTGCACCTTAATTTGGGCAGAGGCATTTCTAATAACCTTTTAACAACCAGATTGTGACACGGTGCCCTGGCCAAAACTAAGCACAGTTGTTATTGCAGGTACTTCCCATCCCACTCTTTCCTTTTGTTTGGTTTCAGCTAGCCAGAGGCTTCTTCCACAATGGAAAGACCTCAGATTTTCTCTTTAGACCTTGTATTTGAGGGGGAAAAAACCCCAACCCAAAACAAAACAAGAAACCAATCAGGAAATCCCTCTCCATGATTCTTTTACAGGCAGCATTCCTATGCAAGTGCTCTGACAGAGGCAAGGGATCTGAAGGAATGTGAACTCCTGGCTGCACCTCAGTTGTTACCCATTCCCATCTCATCTTCTCCTGTCCCTTGTTTGAGTGTTAGGGAAGCACTGCAGTGTACATCTTGTGCCATGCACTGAACTGACTCAGGTGAGCTGTGCCGGTCTTAAAGCTCCTTATGGCAACCTAGAAGGCCTGAAAAGGCCTGAGAAAAACAATACTTTAACCTTTTAATACAAAGCAGGTGAACCATTATAAAGATGCACTGCAGCAAAGCTGAGAAGCTTTGTTCTTCAGAAAAGTGATGCAAAAATCCTTGTCCCTTTAGCCCTGCTCTTTCAAACACTTCTTTGTCCAGCATCGTGATTTATTTTGCTTCATCTTATACAACATGACAGAAGTGGAGATGACAGCCCAGCCCCAGAAACTGAAATTAGTTTCCTGAAAAACATGCCTCAACTGACTTATTATGATTATAGATCATGGAAATTCACTGATTACTGCAAATGAGGAAAATACAGTAATCTCCCACCAAAGGGATACAGTAGCTATAAACAGGCCAGCACAAGCAAATAAATGCACCCTGAGATAAGTGTTTTGAAAGCAGTGGAGCAAGGAAGATATGAGAGGGACTAATCATTCACAGACAACAAACTATTTTATTTGGTCCGTAATGAGGCATTTGAGGGTGTTTTAAAGTTTCAGATTGTCACCAAGTGAACTTTCTCCTATTAATCTGTTAGAGAATTGGTAAACAGCCACAAAAGGAGCAGCACATGCCTACAGCATTAGAGGGAAAATTGCCTACAGATTACAGTAAAACTATTTTCCAAAGGCTGGAAGAACACCCGAGAATACTACCTGTGCTGATAACACTATCTCTGCAAAGGAGAAAATGCTTAACAATTATCTACAACACCCAGAATGGTCACATTTTTCTGAGTGCCTCTGTAAAAGCAGCCAGGGACCAGGTTTATGAGATACAAAACAGCCAGGCAGAGAATTACCAAAAGAAAAAAACTCAACATATTAATTTTGCCTGAGGAATATTTGGGAAAGGGAAAGAAATGGAAGCTTTCTACATTTTATGCAGAATATTTTTTCTTCTTTTATTTTGAACCTCAGCCCATTCTACATACCTTGCTCCATGTCCAGGCACTTTTAGGGGTGTGCCTCTTCAGGGAGGAGGGAGATTTTCTACTGTTATGTGGGTCAGTATGCCACACTACATCAGACAGACTGGATTATCCACAAGGCATTTTAATGAGTCTGTGTTTTGTTCTCTCTTCCTTGCACCATGTTGCAGAAGGTCTCTGCCAGCAAAAAAGCTGGGGGGGTGGGGGGAGGGGGCAGGGAAAAAGTTCTGAAAACTACTTTAAAAATATTGTCTCTGTCACACCAAGGCTCACACAAGTGTTACAGACACACTGCATAGGGACTTCTCAAAGCCCAAGTAATGAAACTGGATTGTTGAAAGGGAACCCATTCTGGACTTATTACACTGGGGAGAGGGGAAATAGAAGGTTATTTTTTCACAAAAAAATAATTGATGTCTGTGGACTTTGAGTAGCCATTACTAAGACACTATTTACCCAAAATATGTTTTGATTCATACCTTGTGCCTGAAGTATTTCAAAACAAGATAGAATAAATTTTTGATGACAACAAAGATGTTAGAATTAATATAGATTATATTTTAAGATTGGAAGAAACAACAGAAAAACACAGAGCGATGGCAAAAATCTGATGTGCAGTTTACAAGTCTCCAGATAGAAACACAAATATAAAGAAATAACCCAGTTTTCATCAAAGTGACTGAAGAAAGAATGCAGATAGATCTCCATGACTTACAGGTCAGTATATCTCCATCTGCACAAGAGGGAAGTATACAAAGATGTACGGGAATTGTAAATAGTGTGGGTGGAAGAGTCTATATCTATACTGGCTGCTGAAACTGCTAATGCAGAAAAAAAATAATGGTAATGTGAAGGAGTAGAAAAATATCAAACAGTGAATATAGGCATACTCAAAAGAGCCAGAGAGAACATTGAAGAAATGCCTTTAAGTGAGCTATCAGGCCCTACTTTTACTTAAGGTATATTAGTCATGGCAGGCAAGTCAAATGCATTCAGGACCTTATCTGTAAATGATAAGAATGAGTACAAAAAGAGTTTTCATTTGCATCTGGAGGCATGAAAATTCTTAAATGCTTTGATATATAAGAGAAGTATAGATAACCTCGATCACAAAGTTTTAGTGACATTTGTAAAAAAAAGAATAAGTAGACACATGTTTCTCATATATGTGAACTACTTTTTTCAGGTGCTGTTCAATGGTTTAGTACTAGAAAACACACTTGGAAAACACGTGATTATACCCACTAGTTTGTCTTCAGTTTTCAAATAAAGTCAAGGTTCAGCAAAAACAATAGTCTGATACTGTGTCAGAAAATATCTGAAGAGACATCCAAAGTTTGAATATATTCCTTTACTTGTTCAAAAAACCAAAATAAACCACAAGCTATTTTGGATTCTGGATGATAGTACGTTCTTTCAGGTACAAAGAAAGGCAACTGAAACAATGGAGGCGGCAGAGAATCTGCTTTATGAGGGAAGAGGGAAAAGATTGAAACTCTACAATCTGAATTAAAAATTAAAAATAACAACAGGGGGAGTAAGATTAAAGCTGATTAAATTATTCAGGTGGTGGATCCTGCAATACTAGGAACACTCAGGTAATACTAGAAACACTCAGGCAAGACAGTGATTGGCTTAAAACAGATGAAAAAGTACTACCTTATGTGGCAGGGAATGCTTGCTGTCAAACCTGAGGGAGCAGGTTCAGAGAAGGCTTAGACAAACCATGGACCAGAGATCTGGAAACAGATGGACAAAAGGGCCTAGGCAGGGAGGTGCCCTCTAACACACAGAAGAGTCCTGAAGGCTGGAGCAATACCAAGGCCAGGGACTGGTTGCACAGAGTGACCAGTCTCCTGACCTTATCCAAAATTATCACTGTAGTGCCACTGTTGGAGGTAGAGCCCTGGGCAGGATGGACCATGGGTCTGGCTAAGTGGGGCATCTACTGTGGTGTTAAACTGGTTTTTCTAACAACAGATAAATGCAATTAGGAAAACAACCAACATCCTTTATTCTTTATTCTTTCCTCTGCTGTTTGTTAAAGTATCAGTTCTTATATAAAAGAGCACTCCCAATGATTTCTTATCATGATTATCAAATAATATTCTTTGGAGTTATGAATACATATCAGATCCACCTCTTCTTTTTCCCATTCTCCCCTGTGTGTATCCCATTGTTCAAAACCACATCCTCTCCCATGAGAAAAGAAATGGTATGAAGAGACACTAAACCAGAATAGCTTCCCATTATTTTTTTTCTCTTTACCCAGAGACTTTCACTTCCAGAGAGATATTAGAGTGCAACTTCTCTCAGTCCTGATGTGCAGCCAGCTCAAACTGTTGCATGTGTTTAATAGATCCCAACAGCACTAATCAGTAGATAAGGATAGGAGGTTGAGAAGGACACTATGTTGGAATAAAATTAACAAACCCAATTCAAAGGTCTTGTATTTCTTCAAAGTAGTCACAGAGAAGAAAAAAAAAAGACAGACATATATAAAATGCAAGCACTGGAGAAGGCAACCAGAAAGGGTACTGGATGTGTGCTAGGATTACAGAGGGGAAAGATGAATGAGTCGTTAGGCAGCCAACTTCTGCTGAAAACAGGGAAACTTGTGGCTCTGGAGCCCTTTAACCTGTGCTGCGTCTGGTAACAATTTGGTTTAAGGAAGATTTTCTTCATAATTTAACAATTAATCCTTGATGAGACCCTGGCAAGGCAGATGGCTTTTTAAACTGTGGTATAGAAAAAGTTGTTCTGCAGTAAGAGCAACAATCCATGAAGCTATTACACATTTCCCAACCCACCCTATGTTATTTTTAAGCAAGACTGCTTTTCTGTATAATTTTGCCTTTGTCTTGTGATTCTTTCCCTCTCTTCTTTTCTCCAGCAAACTAATTTTTTCATTAAGACAAAATCAGAACAAGAGTTTCAAAACACTTCAGTTCTCAAGGCATGGAATTAGAGAATGTGTGTTCCTGGGAAAATCAGAAAGAAAAGACTGGATTGTGGATTCTGTGGAAAAAAAATCAGTACTAATTGGTGTTTAAAAGGCACAAACCCTTATTTCCTTACTTCAGACATATGCCATAAATGCAATTCACTAAGATACCAAACTCTCCTCTAGCCCAAGCCAGATGTACCTATAATGTTCAAAAGAGGGTTTCTTATCTTTCTCCTGTTATGGCCATGTGCACATCTTACTTGCCAACGAGAACTGCAGGCAGTAGAACTTCACAGCTTCCTGCTTTGAAGACGTCAGTAAAGCAATTCAAGGGAGATTTCAATTTAAAAATCATTGACAAAAATTAATCATGTTTGATACCACAAGTCATAAATGCAAACCTTTTTATTTTGTTGGAAGGACTGCTATTTTATAGTGTTATACTGTTTATTGATAGCTTTCTGTGAGAAATTCCAGAGGCCTGGACTTAAATAAAAGAACATGTCAGGACAGTTAGATGTTGTGCTCAGCTTCACTGTCATGAAGTCCAATAGCTGTTAGTTGTATTTACTTTCTTTGATCAGAACGTAAAAAGAATTATTAATGTCTGATAGGCAGAACTATTATACGTGGAGCCAGTTCATGTTACATGAGCCATGGTGGAGTTTAGGATATCTGAAACATTCCCTATATGGAATTTTCTGGTTAGCTGAAACAATGTTCAAACAAAATATAACCATTTTATGAATTTTAGAAGAAATAAAAATATACTGTCCTCTGATTCATAGATCAAGGAGAGTTTCTAACGAGTCCTGTGGATAAGGCAAGCTGTCCCAAAATTCATACTGAGCAAATTAGCTCCTGAAACTGGAATATACAGCAAGCTGTGTTGAGGAGTTGGGCTAACCTTCTTGGCACGTTGCCGTGCTAACCCAGCTGTGATGCTCCTGCATCCAACCAGCAATTTCTGCCTTGCTTTGCTCTGCCTACTGATACCAGCTTGCTCAGGCTGAGCTCAAGATCCCTTCATCATGCTCCATTACACAGCTGGAAAAATGCCTCCCATCTCTCCCATATAATAAAAAGTTATGCTGTGTCACTGGTTTTGTCAGAAGCTGAGAAGAAAGCCAGCTTCTTCACCATTTCCAGGCCTTTTAGAGCCCTGATAACCAGTCCACTGGGAGTTTCAACAACCTTGGCAGCTTAAGGACCAGTATGGATGAGTTGCTACTGAACAAGTATCTCCTGCTTAAATCGCTGAAGGACCAGGGAGCAGCATACAAAGATTTGTGCCCTGTGTCTCTCTAGTAAGAGAGACATATATGTCTCTATATCTCTCTGTAACCCTCTCTAGGGGTTACAAGGAACTCAGATGAATACATTCAAGCTCATGGTCACTCAGGTCTGATCTACTCTCTTTGTCAGAGAGACAGAAGTTGGATAGCAAGTGGCACAGACTCCAGCACTGGCAGCTGGTCACCTCACAGCTTTTTCCTTCAATCCACAGGCACATCAGAGCAATCAAACACATGAAGAGCAATTTCCTCCATTAAGAAATGTGCAATATATTGATGTGTTTCCACGCTGGTACAATCCCTAGGATCCAGCCTAAGGTTAGTCTGCCTAGATTCCTTTAAGATCTTTATTTATACTTTCTCCCTCTCCTCTCTCCTGTACACATTTCTGTTTCTGCCTGGCCCTGCTCTGAATACATGAACACATGCACTGTGCAAGGTGAAGCAGGGGCCAGAGGACGGCAGGGACAATCAGAGCTGCACTTCCTGTCACAGCAAGGTATGAGACCTGCAGATGGAACCTGTCAGACTCTGAAATGTTGAAATCTCAACAGAAATACTTTCTTTAAAGAAAAGGCATGAAAAATATTTTATGCTTTCAGTTAAAACCAGGTCAAGTTAAATGCATGGGAGGATGCTGCTTAGAATCTGTGTTTATCTGGACTTCTACTTTCTGATCCCCAGCTTGATTTGATCTGTGTTCAGATTCACCACTTAGATTACAGAAATGCTCAGTCAGTACTGCACCAGAAACAGAAGATTCCAGGGGATTATATAATACAATTTACATTATACAATAATACCACTGTAAAATACCATTATTATTCAATGTATCTAGAGAAATTTGGAAGACTGACAGACTTTAGGTTTCTCTTCTACCTGCTATTTAACAGAAAGCGGTATCAAGAATGTAATTTTAATTGCAACTTTCCTTCTCATGTAATTCTAAGCAAAGATAAAATTTCAGAAATGCGAGGTTCATTACTAAGTTTTCTCAAAATTAGAAGCGTGATTCCTATAAGATAAAGTATATCATCCACAAATATTAATAGGGATTCAGTTTCAGTATTATTCAGCTGCTCTGTTTATCCCCTGCTAAAATAATTTCTGTTCTTGGTCATCCAGAAAAAGTTTTCACCACTGGCATACAGGCATTTTCATAGCTTTTGGGATTTGAGGGTTGTGTTTGCCCTGAGGCTTTGGACATTTTCTATAGTTACTGTGAGTGACTGCTGAAATTATGTATTTGAGTAATTTCTTTGTGGAGTAGCAATTTTATAATCCCTTTAAAAAGCTCCTTGCTTGTGATGCTTATACTCATTTGGGCTGACAGACTATTAAAGAAGAAGAGTTACTGATCTCAGAAGAAATTTTTTCCTGTTAACTGTGCACTTCATTTTACCTTTTCCTCTCTGGCAGTGACTGCACCCCAAAACAGTAGTTTGTCACCTTTATGTGGTTCATATGTGAATTGTTCTTTGGGGAGAAAGCAAAGTGAGTGGAAAGACAGAGAAGAATTAATCCCAGATCAATCACACTCCTTTCTAAGGGGTTTGACACATGAGCCACAAACATTTCTGTCTGACGGGCTCCATGTTGATCTAGTTCCTCGTGTCAGAGCAAGGTGCAAGCTTGCCGTGCTGGCTGCAGCTTGAGGCTCCCAGAACAAGCACGGGAGGGCTGCAGGGGTTTGCCACAAATGCCTTTCCTGTGCCAGTGGGGGCCACACAAGCCTTCTGCAGACAGCTCATACTGTACCCAGGGAAACCAGGAACAGCACAGCAAAGGAAATAACACCAAATTCCTCTCACGCTATTTCTTTCCTCTCAAGGAGGGATATTTATGAAGGGATTATTACTTTCCTCCTGTCTCTCATCTGCATACTCTATGTCTGCGTGACACATCTCCAGTCAAGGACTTGCTTTGTTTTATGAGGAGGCTTTTGCTTAGAGACTTCTGCAACTCTTTTCATTTTAGTTGAGATAGTACCTGCTATTCCAAAAGATCAATTAAAATACAATTGTGAAAAAAAAATCTCAGCATCCTAGAATGAGGTATGTTAGACTGTGCAATAGTCTCCTGGGGATGTGGTGGAAATGACTTTGCTTGCAACATACAGAACTGCTGAAACAAAACACTAGAAATTACAGAGAAAAGAGCAACTGAAGGGTTTTTTTCCAGGAACTAAGCTGGGATTTAACAGACATGGTAGGCCAGTGCAGGCAGTTTTAAGTGTTTTTTTTCTTCCCACCACTATGTGTAAACAAGGAAGGAACAATTTTATTTATTACAAAATAAAAAGGTAAACCAAAAATCAAACACCAAAACTCCACAGAAAATCACTTATTTTAGGGAATAATTTTTCCATGGTTTAATTTAAACTACTGTTCACTACATTTCTGCAACATATTCAAAGTCACCATATACTACCTTCGTTATAGATTAAGCCATATTTGCTTTAAGAAAGTATCTTCTTTGAAGTGGATATTCTCCAGACTTTAAGTACCATAACTAGCTTCACATTTCTGTAATTTACCAAACTTGTGCTAAAGCACACATTCTTTTTCTGAGCTGGTAAGCATTAGCTCCTTATCTGACTTAGTTATTACTTGTCACTGTTTCTCCATCCACAAACTACATTAGATTTGAGTTTCCACAAGCAGAACCCATACTGCAAGTTAATGCAACCCCATGGATCATACCACAACATCTGTCCATCCAAATCTACTCTGAGAATACTGTGTCCTTCTACCTCTTCATATAAATCACAATGAAACAAGAATGATGGAATATACCTGTAAACTTGAAGGAAGTCACTTTTAAGCTACTTTAAGTGTGGAAGTAATGTTAGATGTCCATGGTACATCAGGAAAAGGCAGGCTTTAAGAGCCTCTTTCATTTGCCTGGGTAAAATATGATAAATCATATATTCATAATTTGAAGGTAAAGCCAGAGTAAAACTCCAGTTAAATGCAAATGGATACTTATGGAAGTTATTGCATTCCTCTACCTCTCATCGACACTGTTAGATCTATGAGAGAGAAAAATCAAAATGTGTTTTGGGAGGGCCAAGTCCTTCCCTGTCATTTTTTTTGTTCCATTGAAAATACACTACAGTCCACTGAGCACTGTGGGACTGCCACAGCTGCAGTGTCCATCATTTGTCTGTGAAAAAATGGAAGTGTTAGAGGCATGAGAACATAGATGCAAGCCTATACAGAATTTGTGTCTGTAACACAGTGAACTAAACCAAAATTTTTCAAATACAGATGACAATGGCTAGCTGCATAAAAAGATTTACATCTGATTTTATAGCTGATTTCAGACTGTGCTTGTCTTTAATCTCAGGTGGAAGGGTATTGGAGCCTCCAGGGAAATAAATAAATATAAGAGAGAGAGAGCAGATATTTAAGTGCTTAGCTCTGGGCCTGTAAATATGACTGGAGCAGAACAGCTGGGATACCCAGATTTGTTCTTCTAAGTGTTGGCTGAAAAGGAGATCTCTTTGCTCTTCCTGTGGATTCAATTTCAAGAACACATCATTGCATGAATTTATTTCTGGGATAATCAGTGACTGTCATGAATATCTGTAATGAACTTACAGATCCTTGAGATGGATTTAAGGAGACCTGGATCAGTCCCAATGATGCAACATGTCTTTTAATAACTGATCCCCTGTACATCTGGAACTGGCAAACCTGCATAAGTGGTGGGTCAAATTCATCATTCCCCAACTAAGGATAATTTTAAGGATTTTAATCACTCTTTCTAAGCCTGAGCTTCATATTTGGTTTGCTCTCAGGCTCCCTACTGTATCTGATCTTCCTGTGGGCTTTTGGTTTTTATTTTCATTTGGTTTCAACAGATGCTATTTACTGCTATTTCACTCTGCTTTGGAAAGGATTTATCATTGAGATGTATTTTCATTTTAGTGCACAAATACCTTAAATCCAGGCATGAAGCCTGACCAAAACAGCTGGAAAGTGACACTGAAATTAAGGCTATAGTGCTGCTTCTCTAATCTGCTGAGCAGTTTATATAAATGCAGTTTAAATAAAATGAGTCTGCAAACAGAAAAGCTTAAAGGATATTAAATCCTGGCTTTATAAATGATGGCCAAGCTAGCAGGAACCACCCCATAGTGCGTAATCTTTCTCTTTCATGTAACAAGGTTACCTCACAAGCTTTTTTAGAGTAAGCTTAATTAAAGTGAGTGAAGAGAAAATGCAAAAGGAGAAGGGTAATAGATTTATTTCAGAAATCAAGTATATTTATATATATATATATTTATCTGTGGGCTAGACGTATGTCTCCCTAGTCTTACTGGGAGAAAGCTTAATTTCTAATTTTTTTCCTAGGATATTTACACTCACACACACACACAATCATAGTGAGCAGAGAGAAGAAGGTGGATATGAATGGACACTTCTCTTTTCCTGAGAGAGAGAAACTGACTGAATAATAAAGATATTTGAAAGGACAGAATATGCTACACACGTTGGCAATGAGTTTGTCAGTGTTCCTAATGTTTCTATACAGCTGTAATCCATGCATTTAATAAAATATTGATATCTATTTCCACAGTTCTATTGTGCAGCAAAAATCTTAATGGGATCTAAATGAAACACTTCTGCAATGGGTTGGAGACTACATGTAATTTCTTGCCCTGGTGGAAAAGCTTTGTGCCACCCCATCTGCTGTTCCAAATGCCAAACTTCAGAAATACCACTAAATGGGAGGCCTGTTATGGAGAAGTACTTGCTATTTTATTTGAGATTCTGTTTAGCCTGGTGAAACATCCCCCTATCTGTTTGTATCACTGAGCTGTTGCTGAGCTACAGGTCCAAGTCTAATCTCAGATTGATGAAATGCATCCAACATGACATTTGACTCAAACTGCTCATAAATAATAATAATACTACTTTACATTTATATAACCCTTTTCAGCAAGAGCTCTCTCCAAAGGCCTTTTTGACCTCCAATTTATCTATTGTGACTCTCAGTGAATCAGAGACAAGCGTGATGCTCTCTACTCTGCTACCACATACAATGTGGCAATAGCTGTGAGACAAATTACATTTGTGATGAGAATCCAGCCATCTTAGCTACGTGATGCTCAGTAATCCATCCCAGCAGAGATCACCTGTAACATTATCAGTGTCTCAGTAGTTCAGACAGCTGTCAACTGTATAAAAAGCACCTTGCCCAATAATTATTGCCCCCTTTCTTCCAGATCTGGCATATCCAACCCTCAAATAACTACATAGACCTTAGTTTGACAATATTTACTCCAGAAAAGAAAAGATACTTTTAAGTGCAAGATTTTACAATTCACTGTTTACTAAAACCAGAAGTTTCATGAATTCTAAAAAAGTAGGTTCCTGGAAATATTCTGAATTTAAGGTGACTGTGCCACAATCCTAACCAAAAAAATAAGGAAACATTCAAATTTACCACCATGACACTGTCACATCAAAAAGGTTGTGCAGGTCATATCAGAACAGGGCTTTGTTCTGCTTGTAGTCAGGATTTTTTTCCACTTCGCCTTATGAGAATATATTTTCAAAGGCATCTAGGCATCAAACAATGCAGATAGGGATTTTCAGATTCATGTGCTGTGTCTATTGCAGCTTGAAGCCTAAATCCCATGAATAAAATTGCCTTGGATAAATCATGAAGGCTGGCTTTAGCAATCTGCCAAAGCACAGCACCTATCTACATATCTAAGAAACTCACTGTAAGACATTTTCTCCCTCCTCCTGCTGATAGTAGAGGTACAGTTCCTACTGCATTCCAAAAGAATAGAATCTAGCCATGGGGCACTTTTACTTCTGTGCAAAACTTCCTTTTTTGATTAACAGAGAGTACAATGTTTTTTAAACAATTTTCAATTACTTAGGCTACTTTAAAATATCTTTATGGCTCAAAGACTATGCCAAAGACAGCTGATGACAAATGTTACAATAACACATGGAACACATGGTAATAGAAAGAGAGCACACCAAAGAGATCCAACCATAAATTCCTGTTCTCACCTTGCAGTGAGAGCTCAGGGATTTTAGCTATTTTCGTGTGATTTTTTTATAATTTGGTTTTAGTTTAAAATTTTAAAGATTCTTCTTGTTAATCCAATTTAGCTCTACTCCCAACATAGAATTCATTATATGTCACCTTGTTCTTGCAAAAAGACCAACGTGATCAGCAATTATCAAAAGTAAACAGCATGCTGATTTTATCATACATTATACATTGAATCAATAATGTGAGAAACAGTCTAATGAACCAGTGATTTTCTCTATATATTGTAGCCTGTTGTGTCCTTTTCTGCTTTTCTCACCTGTTATACCATTGTCCCCAACTCCAAAACATTTCCCATTTCTGTTTGGTGTCTGCATATCAGCACTGGAAAACTCAGATATGTATTTGCTATACAAGGATAGCAGTTTTCAAATCTGTGTTTAGACTAAAGCCCAAGGTAGAATTAAAAATTTTGCAGTGTTCCAGCGCCAACAGCAGACATCACATAAACTCACAGTTAAGTTAAATGCATTCTATATACCGTCTTTGCAATCTGGCATCTGATAACCCTTTGGTTTCAGTTGGATAAGTCGATGGATCTTGTAACCTAAGTGTGAGCTACTCATTTCTACCTTCCTTACCTAAGAAGTAATCATGGATAAATGTGACTGAGAGCAGTCCTTAGCACAAGGACTTGGGGGTGCTGGTGGATGAGAAGTTCAACATGAACCAGCAATGTGCACTCACAGCCCAGAAAGCCAAACATATCCTGGTCTGCACCCAAAGCAGGGGACAGCAGGGCAAGGGAGGTGATTCTGGCCCTCTGCTCTGCTTTGGAGACCCCACCTGGAGAACTGCATCCAGCTCTGGAGCCCCAACAAAAGACATGGATCTGTTGGAGTGGGTGTAGAGGAGACCACAAAGATGATCAAAGGGCTGGAGCAGCTCTCCTGTGAAGACAGGCTGAGAGAGATGGGGTTGTTCAGGCTGGAGAAGAGAAAACTGAGGAGACCTTAGAGCCCCTTCCAGCACCTGAAGAAAACCTACAAGAGAGCTGGAGTGGGACTTTTTACAAGGGCATGGAGTGACAGAACAAGACAGAATAGCTTCAAACTGAAAGAGAATAGGTTTAGATTAGAAATTAGAAAGAAATTCTTTACTGTGAGAGTGGCCAGACACTGTAACAGGTTGACCCAGAGAAGCTGTGGATCCCCCAGCCCTGGAAGTGCTGAAGTCCAGGTTGGATGGGGCTTGGTCTAGTGAAAGGTGTCCTTGCCCAGGGCAGGTGAATTGGAAACTAGATGATCTTTAAGGTCCTTTCCAACATAAACCATTCTATGATTCTGTGAAAAATAAAGCACTTTCTAATAAAAAATTATTCAGACCTCTGTTCAAGCCAGAAGGAGTTTTGATAGTTCTGATTTTATGGACTGTAGACTAAGGTAGCAGAATTACGTTGATTTTCTTACAGGGGATAGAAATACAGAGAAATGAAAGCAGATGGATCTGCCCTAGCAGTGAACCATTGGATACAATACTTTGCTTCAGTGAATATCCAAATGATTTTCAGGTAGCTTGGCACATAGGTAATTTATGTGCTTCGTTCTCTGCCTGCTATTTAGAAACTGTTTCTCAAGAAGGGATTGTTCTCTGAACTGTTCACCTTTGCATGCACTATTTCATTCTTAACTCTCCTAATATTCTTCTTAAGGTTAACTTAGTGAAGTGAATTCAATATACTTTTTATTGCACTCAGAGACTCCAAGTGTGGCTGGGGTCAAACCCAAAACCTGCAAGGGTGCTCCTAGGTGACTGCTTGCTCGATGGCTGCATGTATCACACCATAGAGGCTGTACCAGACACGAGATGTTTGCCATCACTAACCAGAAGCAACAGTGTCCCTGCACAGGGCAATGCTGCTAAGTACTTTTGTATTTTGACCAAATATAAAGACTCTTGTTTAGGTACCTCAAATACAAAATCTGGCTCTTAGATATAGCACATTTCATTTAATATTTTGGAGTATACAACTCTGAAGCACAAATTACCGTCTTAGATAAGCTGTATCTAAAGACTCTGCGTTAACACATGCAGCTTGGGTGCTCCATTTTCCTGACTCCACAAGCAGGTAGATAAGCAGCTCTGGTTTCCACAAAGATTCTTACTTTTGCAGTCCTCATCGATGCTTTTAAAAATCTGTCAATACATTCGTCAGTTCTCCCCTTCCTTTGACAAGGATGTCTAGGATAGAGAAGCAATACTATTCTTATTCACAGATACAGAAGCTTTAGAGGAGGCAGCTGGAAAAACAAAGATTATACATTCAAAAGAGGACCTTAGTGCCCAGAAATCATAATATTGAACTATATATAAAAGTGTTCAAACGATTCAGAAAGGTGAAAATATACGTGCTTCAGTGCCTACAACAATCCAAGGCTTAAAAAAAAAAGCAAACAAAATAAAACCCACCCTTAAATAGTTAAGCAATCCAAATGTGTATAAATTTGGAATTATTATAAGGAATTTCCAGGTATCACCAGCATATCTATCTGGGTTAAGCTACTAATATGCAGAAACATAATATATCTTTGGAGATTCCCAAATCTTTTAGAATCATCTGAATGGCTACACAAGAGCTGACACAAGTAGATTTACAGAAGAGGATAAATCTTGGCAAAACACTACATAGTAGTTCAATTATCCTGCTTCAGGGAAATCTAATTTAATTGCTGAAATGCAATCACTTCCGATAAGGTTTGATACGAGCATTATTTGTTGTCGGTAAATGTATCTTCACCAGATGTTCTTTCTAAAACAGCTAAATAAAATCGATAGTCACCCACTTCAAATAGCAAACTGTTTGTTGCTACTATAATTTTTAAACCATCTAGCCAGAGGTCAGTAACTTATTTTATCAAGAAAAATAAAGATTATAGCTTCTTCTAAAAGAAACCCATCCCCTAGTATTTATTATTGCAGAGTTAATTTTCTGTATGCAGAGTTCCTCCTTGCTCAGTACTTTATTACTGTGTGGCCCACTTCCTACAGACTACTCTGATGTACCATTTCTTGGAGGATGAAATGAAGTCCAGTATCTCATCTCATGGATGTTTGAATGAACTATTCCAAAATTTGATGTTTAAGGATATTGGGAAATAGCTGTATTGGGTTGATCCCGGCTGAATGTCAGGTACCAACCAAAGCCTCTCTGTCACTCCTCTCTGCAACTGGACAGGTGAGACAAAATGTAACAAAAGGTTCATGAGTTAAGGACCAGGATACATCACTCACCAAATACTGTCATGGGCAAAACAGACATAAATTAGAGATATTAATTGAATTTATTGCTATCACAATCAGAGCAGGATAATGAAAAGCAAAAACAGACCTTAAAAATACTTTCCCTCCACTCTCCTGCCTTCCCAGCTGTACCTTCTAGCCCCAACGGCTCAGGGAGATGGGAATGCAGGTTATGGTCAGGTCATCACATGTTTCTGCTGCTGCTCAGGGAGAGAAGTCCTTCCCCTGCTCTAAAGTGGGGTCCCTCCCAGGGGAGCGAATTCTCCATGAACTTCTCCAACATGATTACATCCCATGGGCGACAGTCCTGCCCAAAGTGCTGCAAAGTGGGTCACTCTTCAATGGGGTGCAATCCTTCAGGCACAGCCTGCTCCAGCATGGGTCCCCCACAGGGTCACGAGTCCTACCAGGAAACCTGAAACAGCATGGACTCCTCTCTCCATGGGTCTGCAGGTCCCTGCCAGGACCCTGTTCCAGCCTGGGACTCCCATGGGGTCACAGCCTCCTCTCAGGCTCCTCTCCTGCTCCGGCCTGGGTTTCCTCCTCAGGCTGCAGGTGGATCTCTGCATCCCCCTGGATCTCCAGGGGCTGCAGGGGCACAGCTGCCTCACCATGGGCTGCACCACAGGCTGCAGGGCAATCCCAGCTCTGGGACCTGGAGGACCTCCTGCCCCTCCTCCTGCACTGAGCTTGGGGTCTGCAGAGTTGTTCCTCTCACATATTCTCACTCTGCTCTTCTCTGGTCACAATTACTTCGACGCAATAACTTTTTTTCTTCCTCTTCAATCTATTACCACAGAGGTGTTACCACCTTTTCTAATTGGCCCAGCCTTGGCCAGTGGCATGTCTGTCTTTGGAGCCACCAGGGATTGGCTCTGCTGAACACAGAGGAAACTTCTGACAGCTTCTCACAGAAGCCACCCTTGTACCCACCTGCAAACTGAATACACTCTAACATTTGAACAGTTCTATAAATGCAGCTGAACATATTTTTTCATTGTTCTAGTTGTGCAAAGACACCCCAAAGACAAACAATGTACAGCTCTTGAAGTCTCCTAACTCTGCAGGTTTGTGAGATGAGGTATAGCTCGAACTCATGCAGACACCCCATGGTTTATGCCAAATGAGGCAAGTATGTCAGCCATTCTCATGCACTTGCGTGTTTTAATATTCTCTGTTATTTAAGCAAATAAGTACTTAGAGGTCCTGACTTGCAGGATGGTGACATTTGGAGTGTACAAGGGCAAGAAATGCAATAAAGACCCGATATTGGAGTTATTTCTACTCTACAATTCATTGACAAATTCTATCACATGTAATTTGTATTTATGAAATTGCGTAAAAGACCCAAGTGGTTTTTTTAGATGTTAAGCCTGTCTAGTGCAATCACACCGTAGTGAATGTATCCATTGTTAGCATTAGCACTGAGAATTTAAAACTGGAATAAATTTTTGTTACCTAGGGAAATTTACATATGCAAATTTAAGGAGCAAAAATCCCCAGCCTATCAGTATTGAAGTTTTCTTGTTTTTTATGGTATAAGCCCCTTAAAATAATTAATCTTTTGTAGGGGCACAGTTTAGCAGATGTGCTATTTTAGAAATAGACCTTGAAGCTTTGTAAGCCTGTAAAATTTGCAAATAGATGAGAACAAACCTTTAGTAAATGAGATAAGGTAATAAAGTATGTACTCTTTAACTAATTGTAGACATAACGCCTAAAGATCTTGTGAAATAACTTCTGTTATGCCAGGTATTAATATAAATTAGCTCAGCTGTGAGCATGGTCTCTTCTTAAAAGCTGAATAGATTTGCTATGACATTGCTTTAAAACCTTTGGAGATGCTCTGTGGATAATGATGAATATTGAATTAATTTGCATAGCATTAAACTACACAGAAACATTTGATTCCTAGTTGTATCCCACTTGTTTTGTTCCCACCAAACTTCATACATAAGTCATGTATATTCAGCTGAAATATCAGAGCACACACCATAATAATCCTTTCCCTGAATAGTCACTGATTTATCAGAAGAGAGGACTGGACTCTGCAAGAGAAATTTTCTAAAATTTTATTTACCAAACCCAAGTGAATCTGTGTGAATATGACACCTGTTCATTGTCCAAGAATTCATAAAAACCTGTTACCTCCAAACAAGAATGTGCTGCTGGGAGCGGAAGCAAGGACGTCTAGAACTGGTGGATTTCCACATGTCCAATTCCCATGCACAGTGATGACTATAAGAAAGCTGACATTTTTCAACACTTTCTACAAAGCTATTCTCTTCACAGTTTAAGAAAAAGCCTGAGTTATCTTGCATACCACTGTGTAGAATCACCTGACACTCTTGGCTACAATACAGTCAAAAGAAAATTTCGTTTGTCTCCCAGAGGGTTTTCTGATCACAGCCGTCAACATCATTTGATCTGACAGCAGACAAAAACTCTCTTCAGAACAAAATACTTTACCTACAGATAGCTATACCTGAGCCACAGATACATGAGCTCACTTATGGTCTCTAGAGAAATGGAGAGCTGCATGCAGAGAACCACGGTAAGCATGATACTGCTACACAAATACACGAGAATAAAGGGTGATTCCCACCCTGTGTTTCTGTGGCTCACAACAATCTTACTCCAGTTCCTATTTCTCTTTACAGGAGGGACCTATGGAGCATCCAGAAGAAACTAAGGAGGTGAGGGAAAGCAGGGCACATACAGGGTGCAAGGCTGTGAATCTCACCTATGAGAAATCCCACAAAGCAAGACTGCCACTGGAAATAATATATCCACTGCTCAAAAAGGGTGCTGGCTGCTGCTGCCTGTAGCTCTCCAACTTGGTGGAGAGATTCATGAGCTCCAGTGAGACCTGCTACCTGCACAAGCCAATTTATCTCTGGCTGCAGTTTAACCCAACTTTAATAGCTCCCAGTCCCTCAATGACAGTATGACCTGAACTGGAGCTTCTAAAGTGCTTTATTCTATCTCACGTTATAGAAGTTTTCTCCTTAAGAATATTTCCAGCACAAATTCTGCTTTTCTTTATCATGTCTGAACATGTAGCGGCAGAAATAACAACTATAGATCAGGGAAGCTCTGGAAAAGCATCTCTTAAGTTGTTTGGGGTTTGTCATCACCAGAATGAAACTAAGAAAAGTTGCTGACAATGTCTCTTTCAGGAAACCTATTACCTTGCCCCATGTTAACAGGATCTGTTAGATTAGCAGGGAGCATTAATCAATCCCCACTAGTACTACACATGCTCTTCCCTGAAAAGCAAGACATACCTTTTGGATAAGATTTTGCAAACACAGCTAGCATAGAGTACAGTGACAGAGACAGGTACAAAAAGGTGTAAGGATTTTGTCTGACTGCAAAATGAGCCTTACCTCAGCTAATTTGACTGGATATTAGTAAACAAGAACATTCTTTCCCTTTAGATTTTCACCCAAGGACATGTTATGGCTTTTAAAATGGACTTGAGATAATTGCCTACTTTGTAGCTTTTATAGCTTTAAAAACCCTAATTGTTTTTTGCGGTGTCAAGAGCCAAAATACCCAAGGTTCAATACACACTGCCACAGGAGCCCACGGAGCGGCCACAGTGAACATGATTAGGCAAACTTCTCCTCTACCAGTCCTCTCAAGACAGGTCATTGGTATTTTACCTGACTTCCTAAGGCACTCAAAGGCTCTTTAGACCAGTCATTTACCAGAAGGCATCCAAAATAAGCTACATAAATTTTCTGCATGGTGCTAGATCTAACCTGAAAGCAAAATTTGTTTCCAATTTCTGATTGCTGAAAATAGCTACAATTAAAAGAGAAACAATGAGAGGAATAAGAGTAAGGTTAGTTTTGGTTGTATTGATTTTGTTTTGTTTTTTAAACAGAAAGACAAAATTCCTAATAGTCTTCACAAATAATCCAGTAAAACTTAGAATGTCTATACATATGGTGACACTTGAAAATAGTTTTCTCAGTGCATCTTTATAGGAGTGATTTGGAATATCAGCTCATTTGAGATTACTACATAGTTTTCTTTTTTAATTGCTAAGACCCAAATCTTTAGAAATGATGGTTTCTTTAACATTTGTAGATACAAGTCTATTAAGAATGATCTTTAAGCGAATGTGTTAACCACATTCTCCTTTTACCTTCTGATTTTCAATTATGTTCTCAACATATCAGGAAAACTTCTTACAGCACAGAACTGGTTCCAGCAAGTACTGGAAACAATCTTTGACAGAATGGGTTTTCACCATTATTCCTGTCAATGCTAAGCAAACAAATTCAATCTGGGGTCAACAGGCTGACCTGTAAACCAGAGGATCTTGGCTTGTCATGTACAAACTACCCACTATTTGCAAAACAACAGAAAGTATTTAAAAGGGCCGAGGAGAAGGGGGAGAGCACAGTGGAAGAAGAAATATTCCTACCCATTAAATGAAGGAAAGAATTTAAAAGGAGAGAAAATACAAGTACTGGATGACTACTGAAATTTAGAATCATTTTTGTCTGACTGAACGTAAGTCAGCCAAGCCATGTACACCACAGTCTACAGTAAGAACAGTTGATTATTTAATCTTGCATGAGTGCAAGTGCAACCTTGACCTTCTGAGGTTTTTCTGCAGGACTTATCTATTCAGGCAGCATAATCTTTATTATTGCCGAAGGCTTAGTATTTTCGCATCGCTTTTATAACCACTGGAGTGTAAAAACATAGGTATTCCATGAAGCTCTTTGTAAAATCACTTTTCAAAACAGAATAACTCTAAGTTACCTTGGAAAGTTGTGTTTTGTAATTTAAGAGATCACAATATTCTAAATACACATTGACCCACAAAAACACAAAAACCCAGCTAAGACTGGTGTTTGCTTTTAGCCTAGTTTGATCAAACTCAGTTGTGAGTATGTGTGTATTTTTATCTGCCTCTCTCGTCCAACTAAGTAACTCTTAAGCCAATTTCAGCAACATTGAACAGAGAGTAAAGGTCTTTGAAGTAGGTCTCAATATTCTGGATGTCACATTTTCTACAAAATTACTGGAAACAGGTAGCTAGGTAGAGATGAAAGGCCATCCCTTGCCTGAACAGAGTTACAGTGTGACCTCAATTCATACTAAGCCTCAGGGTATTTACAGAGGCTAGAGAAATGCTGAGCATCCCAACATGAGAAAAGTTTCCGTCTACAGTCGTATTTTTATTAACTATGATATAAGAATGCTACCACAGGACTCCAAACCACTGAGAACCAGACCTCAGTACTGCTACTGCCCAAGAAAACACTTTCCCAGTTCTCTTCAGAAGTATTAGGCACCTGCATGAGTGATAAAATCTCCCCAGAGAAGAGCCCTTTCTCTGCCATAGAAAACCATTGTCTTATCACAGTACAAGCATTGTTTTGTTCCTATATCCAAAGTCTGAGAACTTAAGTAGGATGCCACATCTCATACAAGGAGGCTGAAAACCGTGTAGATACTGGTGTTCATGTTCAAGTTCATGCATTGCACTTTCAGCTGCTTCGTGCTTATTACAACTCTATGGAAAGGAACTACAATGAACTTAACAGTTTTTCTTATTTTTCTTTTTTCTCTCTAGCTTTTTATTATAAAGAGAGCTAAGGAAGATTTTAAGCCCAGCACAGATTAGAATTGCTCAAACTCATACCCAATTGCCAGTAGCACCAGCTGCAATACAGACATATAACACTCCTTCTCCCAGGAATGCCCTCCACACCAAGAGATAGAGGAAAACCTATTGACTTTAAGAGACAAAAGTAATTCAAAGTCTTTAGGCTATTTCTTATTCTTACAGAAACAGAAGACAAAAGTGCCTTGATTTTTTAACAAGTGCACGTTTTGATTATTTTTTTCTGTACTTCCTAATCTTCCCGGCTAGTTAAGTAAAATACAGCACAAAATAGATCTTGTAAAAGGACAGGAGACATATGATGTTCTCAGAGAGGGGAGTCACTGAAGAGCTGCTTGCAGAGGATATTGGATGTTTGAAAACAGAAAAGGATTTAAGTAGAGGATTTTATTAACTATTGTTTTTTCCTTATCTCTGATTTTATTTGCACTTCTTTTAGAACTTGTTCTGCCTTCTCATATGCTACAGCTCAGATGCCAACATGAGTAGGGAAACAGCAGAACTAAATCAATCATTCCTTGTCTAGCATTCTTTGGGAAATAAGTCCCCTTCCTTTTGTCAGAATATAAGAACTACTACTTGAATGAACTATCTCAATGTTTCCAGTCATTTTCGAGTCTCCTGGAATATACTGTTTCATTTTAAAGCCTCCTAGAATATACTGTTTTTTAAAATACCTTATCAATGATCTTGATGAGGAGATTAAGTGCATCCTCAGTCATTTTACAGCCAACACCAACACCAGGTTGGGCAGGATTTTTGTTGTGCTTAAGGGTAGGAAGTCTCCCCAAAGGGATTTGGACAGGCTGGATCAACAAGCTAAGGTATGAGGTTCACAAAGATTAAGTGCTGGGTCCTCCACTTGGGTCACAGCAGCTCCATGCAATTCTACAGGCTTTGGAAAGAATGGAAAACAGCCCAATGGAAAAGTACTTGTGAGTGCTGGTTAACAGTGGCTGAACATGAGCCAATATGTGCCCAGGTGGGCAAGAAGGCCAACGGCATCCTGGCCTTTGTCAGAAATAATGTGGCCAGCAGGACCAGGGAGAAGTGTGGTGAGGCCACATCTTGAATCCTGTGTGCAATTCTGGGCTGCTCACTATAAGAAAGATATTGAGGTGCTGGAATGTGTCCAGAGAAGGGCAATGGAGCTGGGGAAGGGTCTGGAGCACAAGTCCTGTGAGCAGCAGCTGAGGGAGCTGGGGATGTTCATCCTGGAGAAAAGGAAGCTGAGGGGCAGACCTCATCACTCTCTACACCTGCCTGAAAGGAGGCTGTAGCCGGGTGGGGGTTGGTCTCTTTGCTCAGGTAGGAAGCAATAGGACAAGAGGAAAGACACATCTCAAGTTGTGCCACAAGGTTTAAAATGGATACTGGAAAAAGTCAAGCATAGAAAAAGGCTGCCCAGGGAAGTGATTGAATCAGCATTCCCAGAAGTATTCAAAAGGTGGGTAGTCATAGTGCTTTGGGGCATGGTTTAGTGGTAAACTTGACAGTGCTGGCTTAACAGTTGGACTTTATGATCTTAAGGGTCTTTTCCAACCAAAATACTTTAATGATGACCAAAGGGCCAGCCCCAAATGACATTGCCATACAGGCCTGTAACATAAGAGCACCTTGAGTTTTTCTGAAAGTACAAAATTACAAAATTGATCCTGCACCCTACTACAATCCCTTGACTTGCACTCCATTCCGAATTTTCCCCCTATAGTCTTAGCATAAGAATCTACAAGGGAACTACAGGTCTAACTCCAACTGTGCCTTGTGTAACAGAAGTAGCAATCCCATTATGAAACTGTAATCAGTGGCAGCAGTGAGTGTCATTTGTCACTTTCATGACACTAAAGGAGGTAAAAAAATCTGAAGAAAGACTATTTCCATAATATGAAAAAGCACATGCTCTGCCCTATTGTCCTCACTTTGTCTTCCATCCCTGGAAGGCACTGCCACTGAAAAAGGGTGTTGGCATTAGTCTCTGAACTTGTCTTACCTGTGCTGGTTGCTGGCAAACCTTTTGCTGCTTGTACTTTCTCATCACTCTTATGTTGCCAGTGTTTAATAATCAGTGAAATCCAGAAATAGCAGTCAGCAGTGCTCAACACCACAGAGCATAACGAGTGATTAACTCAGGGCACAGATCTTTTGGTAATGGAAAGATGTTGACTTGGCAGTACGTGATTACAGCACCTGCTAGTGCTCAACAACAAAGAACCTCTGCCCACAAGTAACATCAGAGAAGTAATTAAAAGAAAGAAAACAACTGTTTCTATTTGGTCAAAATGGAGCTTTTGGGACATTACTGCAATAAAAATCAGGAAGCCAAAAAATCAATAGCTCTAGTAAAATATTTTTGAAAACTTTTGTTTTTCTGAGTAAGACAGTTTTAACCCCTTCTCACTGAGCATCACTCTTGGGAAATTTAATTAGCTCTGGACAGCTGCCTAATGTTTACACAAAGTTTAACCCTGCAGGCTTCAACCAGAATTTCTATCAGTACTCCTTGTTTGGCCTGCTTTTTTAAATGTAGATTCACAACTTATAGCCTTCTCCTTATTACAATTCTTTTTCCTCACTGCAAAATTTTCCTCCAAGGGCAATTCCCTTTGAGCATCTAGTTCTTCCTTCAGCTCTGTGGGAGAAGCAAGGATAACAGGCACAGACTCAGTTTACTAAAGAAGGAATAACTTATTCTTCCATTCCCACTTCAAATTCCTCGTGCTTCCCTTGATATACATTAGTCACATCCACAGGATGAGGCAAAAGTAAAAATAAAGGGTAACATTTGGAAGCTGGCAATTAAAAAGGAATTTATTATGCAGTATAAAATAATGAGCCATAATGCTACCTACCACTTTAAAAAACTTGCCTACAAACTGAAAGAACAATAATAAAAAGTGGGATTAGTGTTAAATACTTATATTCTGCACACTGGGAGAGAAGGATTACATCACACTAGAATTGAAAAAAAAAAGCCATAGAGTTCAGCAGTTAGATTTGTTAATTCTGAAAGGTACTATTGCAAAGTGGGGAGGTAAAAAATCTAGTTGAAGTTTTGTCCTCTATTTAACAAATGACCAAGATACCACACATCAGTTTGCAAACCTATGTGGAACAAAGTGAAGTATCTACTCCAATTTCACCATGGGACTCACCATGACTTGGGAGGAGGCCAGAAGAAAGTTCTCCAGGAAAGTGTGAGTCTTGAATACACATCCATCCTAAAACAAGTCAGGCGAACAATAACGTTATCATTTTTTTCACATTTTTATACACTTTCTAATTAAAGACTCACTAAGAACCTAAATTAGAACATTTCAATCCCCTTTTCTTTAAAAATGCTTTAATTTAAATAATTACATAGGAAAAACAGAAGTCTCAGCTCAAGGGTAAGGTTGGTTGTGATGTGATCTCCCCTATTCTTTGCCAAGTTGTTGAAGTTTTACCCCTACAGACAGAGGCAGAAAAGCCATCTCATCTCACTCCACATCCCTTGCTGGACATTACCAGAGCAGGTTTAGTCTGGGACAGAAGTGTAGGAACAAGTTATCTGACTGCAGAGGTACACAGAAAAGGAAAGGAGCAACAGGGCTTCAGGCTTTTCAGATAAAAGGACCATAATCAGAGAGGCAAACTTATGAAGGCTTATCTGCATTTCTAATTTGGAACTGATGGCTCTAATTTGGTTGTTGAGGTTGGGGAATCTGTGAGTTCAGGACAGAAAATTCTCTACATCTGTGCCCTGTTTCTGAATTGGGAAACTGATTAATGGGCATGAAAGACAGCTAAGGCTATCACAGCTGCAGAATAAAAATAAAGTAAGCTAGTTAGGAGTTTTTATCTTCCAAAAAGGCAGGACAAATAATAGAGCTTCACCACACAACAGAAGGCCTTTCACAGTGAAATATTGTCAGCTCACTTCTGTGGCAGCGTGAACACAAACTGCAGGGTGTGGAACAAGTTGCAGTAAGCTGGTGAAAAAGGCAATTAGTGGGAGCAGAAAACTCCAGGCTATTTCCCTTCTTCCCACACATTATTTTAAGAAAGCACCACTGCGTGACACATAACTCCCCTTGCTACCTACTTTAATCTATACTCAAGGAACATTAAGCAGGTAAGGCAGGGCAATGCTGCTCACCCAGCAGAAACTAAGTAAAGATGAACAGGGAAGGTCCATTCATTCTCTCTTCCAAAAAGGAACCAGAGGATGTCAAAGAAAACTAGCAGGTGTCAAGTTCAAAACATGTATTATTTGTCATGTAATACCCAGAGCACAAAATGTTACTGATTAAAAAAAAAAAAGATAAAAAATTACCCATGTCCAAAAAGTAATTTGGAAAAAAAAAAGGCAGAAAAATAATAGTATCCCTCATTTTTATGACATTAATGACAACTTGGAAAACTCAGTTTTGTAGACTTGAACTAAATTATTCTAAATTACTATCTTAGCCAGAAAACATAGAAAAAACCATTGCAGAAATGTTGGCAAACCTGCAGAAAAAATATTAGATGCCTGTAAAATGAGAAGATGTTGGTTTTGTTCACTAATATGTGAAATGCACAATTGCATACTGACTTGCCTTTTGTGTTGTTAAGACTTTGTGATTAAATTGCTGAGAGTTTACACCTAGTCATATATTTAGCAAATATAGCAAATGAGGTGAAGATATCAGCAAGTAGACAGCAAAAGGAGTCAATCATATATCCAAGGCTAAATTCTCAGTTATATATAAAACAACATGCAGTGAGATCTTTTCATCTAGCTGAACTACAGTAACTGCTCTGCTATTCCCGTCAAATTCCGTTTTATGTACTTCACTGCAAAACACTTGGCCTCAGATACAGACTAAAAATCTGTTGGAGAATCAGTGTCTCTCAAAGGCCACTCTCACATGCCACGTGTGCTTTCCTTCTCTAAAGACATTTGCCACAACCTCTTGGATGGGCTGGCTACAGAAACCCACCTAGAATCTGCTTATGTTCTATTTTCACTTTGTTGTTGATGCTGTGTTTCTGTTCAGTCAAGATACAGTGAAAGAGCCTCGTTTCCTACAGAGACAGCCACAGGGTGACACCCTGGCAGAGAGTGTGCCTTGGCATGTTACACCAAAATTATAGAATAGGGAAGAGCGTTTAACGATGTTCGGTTCCTACAGGTTTCTTACAAGACAGAGCAGAGAAGAAGGAAGACTGAGATTAGAATTTTTGGAAGTTCACTCCCCCTTTTTTATCTTTTCAGGCAATTCTACAGCCAAGCACGTCAACCCAGAGTGTGTCAATACCCTGCAGAGGAGAGCTAATAGGGAAAACAGAGGAAAATGTTCTTGGTGTTTACAGAGACAGCAGAATACCTTTGCATATTTCAGTCAAAAACCCTACATTTAGCCAAGACACATCATTTACAAGATTCCTTCATCCTATTGCTTAGAGAATTTCTTGGGGGTTTTCCACAGAAAATGAGTGCCATGCTCTGTTTCTTCTGCTCCTTGTTCTCTTTTTTTTCCCCTCCAGTAATAATCTTAGCTAACCTCCAGTAATAATTTTAGCTAACGCCTTCCTTTGCTTTTCCATTGCACAGTGAACAGTTTGGCTTTCAGGTGTATTTTATATTCTGCTGAATGCTTTCTTCTCCACTGGGAAAGCATCCTAAACCTCTTCTTCAAACTTTGTCACCTTTTCCTCTGAGGTGAAGCACCGCTGCATAAGATGAAGAACTTGATGTATTTTAAAATCAGTAAAAGATACTTTTGTCCCTGGTATTCTTACAAGCTGTATCTTTTCAGAATGCTATTTCCTCATACATTTACTTCACTCACTCTCGTCATGGCAATAAGATCACAACTACAAACCTGAATTTCAGCCACTTGTCTTACCTGGGCTCTTCTTTCCTTGCAACTATCACTATCTCTGACAAAACACTGGCTTGTACACCTGTGTACAGCTTAAAACTAATAAATGTTCCATATACTTTCTGGGTAAGAGCTCATTTATCTTCTGCTGAAATCTTGCCCATTGCTCTTGTGAAGGTTTGCCTTCCACAAATGGTGCTGGTGATGTCCTCTTACCCAAATTGTTCATGGTCAGTCAGTGTTTGCAAATTTGTGGAAGTCAAGGTAATACAGCAGAATGTTTGGATGTTTTCCAGAGTGTGTGGTTTTTTGTTGGTTGACCTAATCTAAGCAGCTCTACATGTTGTTTTTGTGAAGTCAAGACTTTAATCTTTACTTGCCTTTTAACCCACATGTCGTTTCTCGGCTTTTGCAGTGAATCCAATGTCTGAACATTGTTTTCCTCTCAGTTCTGCCCTTGTCTTTCCCTGTCAAAACCCCACACTTTCTTGAAGATTAATTCTGGTTTCCCAGAATTCTCTCTTTTGACATTTTCCCTTACATCATGTCATAAGAAATGATCAGGATCTCATGCAGTCCCTTACAAAGTGAAAAATCTTCTCTTTAGCCTCAAAAGAGAAACACATTTTTCTCTATGATCTTTGTCGACTCTGTTTAAAAGCTGTCTCTCATATGGTTCACTTTTACCTTGAGTGCAGAACTCACTCCTCAAATTTCTGTGATGTGGAATATCAATTAGTCCTCTCTGTCTGAGTTAACAGTAAGATATTATAAATATGAGTTATCTGTTGTCATAAAAATGAGGCTGTATTCTGTTTGTTTTCCTTGCCACAGGCTCCCACAACTCGTAGTACTATTTGAGCACATTCCCATCACCATCCACATTTCCAGAGTGTTTCAGAGAGGTAAATTGCTAGCAGTGGTTCCTTAGTTCAGTGCTCAACAATCACTGAGAGCCAAGTAATTTATCAGAGAGCCATTTATTTCAGGGTGCAAGCTCTGACCTCTTAATTACACACATCTTTACCCCATGCAACTGCCTCTTTACCACCAAAACATCTTATAGGTATGATTATTACAGACATGGGAAAAGCAAGGCAGTCTGTGGAAGATTTGTGAGGAGAAAAAGGATTCATAAGGGACTACTTGAAAGAGAAAACACGAAAACAAAGTTAGGTGCAGAAGGGAGCAATAACCTGACAAAGAAGAGGAAAAACTGTAAACAAGAGGCTTACTTAGTTTTGCTTCATAGCCCCCAATATACCATGGACCATTCAAGAAAAATGTCATGGAAAAGTCTAAGTATTACCCCTGCAACACGCACCAGTCTTATGAGAAAAGAGGACTTTTTTTTCCTTTATAGTCCAAGAAGTAATATGAAGAAGCTCTTCACATCCCCTGGTCACCAGCATGAATTCCAGCTGATAAACTTAATTTGACCTAATGATGTGAAATAAAAGTACTACTTTCTGTTACAGCCCTTATAACTGCCAAAAATTAAGGCACTTGAGCTATGTTCCCTACACTAGGTAATACCAGTGCGTTATTGAAAGAAAATTACTGAGACCAGCAAAACCAGGAGGATTTTAATTATCCTGAAAATAAAGGACCCACATGATGTTAGAGGCAGAGATTGCGTTGAACTTTTGGTCTGACTTTTGGATCTTATTTTTTGCTTTACCTCCCATGTGTCTGATGGAGCATTGCCAGCTCTCCTAGACTTGTACAGTCAAGTGATTTGAGCCCCTGGGGTAGGAACTATTCAGCTTCCTGACAGTGTTAAGCTTTTTTCTTTTCCTTGGTAGCCCTCATATGATAATTAGTTTTGTGTTCCCTGTTATTTCTCCAATAAACACAGCAATAAATTACATATATTTCAGTCTTAGGACAAAGCTTACTCTCTCTCCTCCCAAAATCATTCTACATTCACTAGTCTGTGATAATTTCCCTACTCAGTTTGGCACCTGTATTTAACGAACAATAAGCACAGGATGAGATGACCTTAAAACATGATTGAACTCAGCATGCAGCCCATAAGAAATATGGGTGCATGTGTGTACTGAGGTATTTCAAAAGCCTTGAAGTAATTCGTTTAGATGCTGGCAGCATAAAGTCCTTGTTTTGAAAATACTTTTTTTCATTCCTATTATCAATTCCAAGGAGCTCTTTGGTTTTCCACTTTTCAGTTGGAATCCTATTCATATTCACATTAATTTGATTTAAAGTTGACATAAAATGAAGGAAAAAGCTTGAACAAAATTCATATTCCCTTTATCTATGCACCAGAAATAAGAAGGATGCTGCTGAACAAAATATTTCCTTTTGGACCAAAATAATTTCTAGTTTTCTTCTCTCCAGTTGCCCTTCTTCTCAGCTTCATGTATTAGCTCCAGGGGCTTTGAGCAGTGCAGCACCAAATCCATGCCTCTATTATTCACCCAGCATTACCTGAGTGTGCCCCTACCTGGGTACTGCCCACTTTCCTTTGCCAGCCTGCCAGGGTGGACTGGTGGGTCTGGTCCTGGGGAGCCCACTCTCCCTTCCCAGGCCAGCTGTGGAGTTCCTCTTGGACCAGATTTTGTGTGGTGAAGGGGAACAGGAGGGGAGAGGGAAGGAACAGGACCCATTTGTTTCCCAACACAAGGGAAGTAGAGCTGCTGGTAGTTACTCGCTTGAGCCTCCATTTGCCCGCCCGTGTAAATCCCTCAGATTCTGAGACAACAGACATGAACATTCCTCCTGCTTCTTACAAGAGTCCTTCATCAGGCTTGTCTTCTCCAGCACACAGAGAGTGTGGGGAGATTGTATGAGGTGCTACAAGCCCTCCCATGACTGAGTGTTCTGGTCAGGGAGCAGTCGGCTCACAGACTGAAACTTTCGGTACTGCACTTACAGAAGACAAAACAAGAACTTTTACTTGCCAGTCGTACTTCACTCATCTGACTGCTCTGTGGACCAGCACAATCACTCACCTAACAGAGAAACCCCATAAAGGTCAAGAAAAATTTCAGTGCAAGACTTGGAGTTACATTAAAATGGTTGCTGATGGCAGAGTTTACTGAAGGGTGAACTACCATGGGTACAGGATTCACCATCTATGCTAAAAAAGCCATTTTTTTAAATTCACCTTTCACTCGAAAAGAGAATTTCTACAGCCTGAGTTTAGAGATGGCCTACACCCAAAGAGTTATGCTGCAAAACTGCTTAAATTTTCCTGCACCAAAAACGTACTCATTTTCCAAACTGATTCATTGAGACAACAGCTAATTCCTTTGGATTATCCAATTCAAGTTTTCACAGCTATTTAGCTGTGCTCTCAATTTTTTGAAAGTAGCATGTGGAAAAGCATATTAAAAACTAACTTCTCCCAAAGTCACCATTATTATCCAAAATATGTTTTGTTTAGGAAATTTAATCAGGCTTTGTTCACAACACATGGAAACAAATTTGCTCTTTCTGTAGTGCAGAGATGAGAGCTCTTTTGTGCATAAAGTACAAAGAAGGAAGACTTGCACATCAAATTGCAACTAGATAAGGCATTTGTTGTGATGAGAAAAGTGAAAGAATTTGGTGGATCATTGGATTTTAACATCACTACTTTTATGGAAAATGGCACATGGGGCTTTTGTACCAACCATGAATATTCAATGCTCATTTGAGCAATCACACCTCTCACAGCATGCTTGTTCCTTGACATTTATGCTGGTAGCCATCTCTCAGCAGCCCCCTCACTACAAATCTATAATGTCACTTCTTGTGTCATTTAATTTTCCTGTGAAGGTCTTCTACTCACTGCTTTACCACACTGTTTTGCTCATGGTTTCTGATGAAACCGCAGCCAAGATAATATCAAACACAGCACAAAATGGAGAGGGGGAAAGCATTTAGTGCTTCAAAATTCACTGAAATTTGCTGACCCACAGAGAAGGACATTTTGATAAAGTACATTGTCAGAAAAAAATACTTTTCCTCAAGCGAGTTGAGGTGTCAGACAAATAAAAACCTTGAAGTTGTATCTTGGAATACAAAATACTGTAATTCCCATTTCAGGATACAGTGGTTGAAAATATTCTGTACATGAATACCAATCCCTGTTAATACTTGACCCTTGGAGAGGTCATTAACTGGCAGTCTCTGAATGCAACCAGGAGGCTGTAAGCAGTTTCTTGGCACAGTCGATGGAAAGGACAACTTTCAGCTGTTGGCTACTCTTTTTTCCTTTTCCCCAACTGATACTGTATTTTTTTGGAGAATGTGGGACTAATCAAAAGAGGGAAACCATGAGGAGAATGGAAATGAGGAAGAACAATTTAGCAGCAGAAAATAGAAATCTCAAAGGGAATGCCAACAGATGGACTTCAGGGAAAAAATTAAATTATATCTTAGGAGTACTACTGATGCCTGATGAGGTAAAGGGTTAATTAGCAGATAAGAGAAGAATCTTGCAAAACTGCTTTGGCTGAAGAATAGAAAACTTCAACAAAAGCAATTGAGAGATAAACAGACCACATCCCCCTAGAAAGGTGAAACAGCAAAGCCTCCAGAGATGTCAGGCACTGAGAGGCTCTTACTGTAGAGCTGATACCAACAAACTGTCAGCCCAGGCAGCACAGCTTCTCTGCATGAAAAAACAGCTTCTGTAAGAGCTGTCTGAGGGATACAGAGAACAGAGCTGCTGCTATAACAAACTCAGCATGTTGTTTGCATTTTCTGGTAAAATCCATTAGCAGACTTTAAAAGTCAGAAGCAAAGAGCTCTCCATCCTCCCTAACTGTATATGCCTGGTCTGTCAGTAGGTCAGTTTTGTTGGCAAGGTGATGCACCAGACAAATCCGTTTCCCAGCTAGGGGTGTCCCCATCCCCAAACACCTTGGTAATAATCCATGGGCCGTGTGGGTGTTTGTGCTGGGGGCAACCAGGGGATAGGACCAATAAATGAGAGGGATGCCACAGAACAATTTCTTGCAAGCCACTGTGTCCTTTTAGCCACAAATAACTTTCTTTGTGAAAGCCCTACAACATTCACCTTTACCTGCCCTGAGGGAAGGAGAAATCTTGAAGGACAAAGAACGCATTGAAAACCAACAAAACCCGCCGCGCTCTCGCGTTCCGCCAGGAACCTGCTACTGTTCGACAGAACAACTCCCGAGGCAGGGCACAGGTTTTTCGCAGTGTCCAGGGCAGCAGTCATTATCAGCCCGAGCAGCAGCAGCAGCGCCGGAGTTGGGAGGATCCCGGCTCGCTCCTCTCCCATCCCCCGGCGCGGGCGGAGCGGGCAGCGGGGGGCGCTCCGAGCACGGAGAGGACGGTCAGCACCGCTCCCCTCTCCTCCTTCGGCTTCCTTCGGGTCTGCTGTTCTTTCTACAGAAATAACAAGCTCCCCGATGAAGCTTGTTATTGATAAAGCTCCTTGATGAAGCTTTAGGCCGGCAGGACCTAAACCTAGGAAAAATGTAGGAAGGAAAACTAGAAAAATCTGGCACCTAAATATTGGAGAGCATTTTTAATTTTTTTTTTTTTTAAAGAGCTAAACAATAGCACAATATAATTTCATTAGCAACTGGAGATCAGAGGTGTCCCGGCTTGTTTCCAAGTGCTGCTTGGCTGCAGAAATGAAACATTTACAGAATCTATTAGCCTACTATTCAGTCTTCAATTCTGCAACAAACCCTTATTTTCTCCACCCTCTCTCCAAAACCTGCCAAAAAATCCTTGTGTACACATCCAATGAGGCCCCAGAAACAAGTCCTATTTTCAGTAAGCTTAATTTTTTTGCACAATGTGAGAGGTCGAACATACTGCTTGCCAGGTGTTGTAGACAATTTCCTGTTGTGTCTCTATAAACACCACACAGATTCTACCTAAGCGACTGCATTGCTTACTGTTTAACACCTTTTTTTTCCCCTTTGTTAAACAGTATTTCCTGTTGTAATTTGGGTTCTCTCACAGATCTCATCACCTTAATCATTCAATACTGTGTGAGCATGCCATCTTTTCTCCTTCAGCTTCTCTCTTGAAGAGGTCTTACCCTCCATGCCTCCTGTACTGCCTCCCACAGCTCACAAAACTGACTCTACCTCAGGCTCCTTCTGTGCAACAAAGCCTGCATTTGCATCACTGCCCCTCTTCCTGCTGCTGGCCCCTCTCCTACTGCATGACCTTTCCTGGCAGGCACAGCTGGTGGCCCTGATTTATTATTCCCTCACTAGCTGTGCTCGCTCGGGCATGTGGGGTCCCACTACAGAGGGGAGGCTGTGACACTAAACTTCAGCTGGAAAGATGACATTTAGCAGAGGCTCCGTGCCTCAAACCATGGCACATCCTTCTGTTACCACCTGATGTCGCATCCCTGCCCGGGCTTCTGGTTTGTTGATGCTTTCCTTCATGCAACCAGGAACAGCATTCTCACTTCTCTGAGATGCCATGAGATGCTTCCCTGTTTAAACTAACAGAGTAACTAGTTTGTGAATGACTAAGGGACTACAAACTCTTCTTAATGACTTCAGGAACTCTTTTTTGCTTCCTCAGGCATGCACTTTAAAAGGTTCCCTTGAATGGAAGGGGATACTTAAAGGCTACTGAATGTCTGATTGCCTCATTAAACTGGAGATGTGAGCTCAAGCCTATTCCTGTTGAGCAGGTACCACCTCATAGCTGTGCTAATGTGCACTTTTAGTAGCAGCCATGGAAAAATCTGAGACTGACCTGGCCTGGGTGTACTTTAGGTGTCCAGCTGCAGCATTTTCACGTGGTAAATGAAGACACTCATTTAAAAAGAAGCATCCATTTAGAGCTCAGAGACCAGTTTGCTAAGACAATCCATTGTCTGTTCAGTATCTATTCCCACCTGAAGAGAGTCCTCCAGAAAACAGAAAACCAAACTCCAAACAAATTAGAAAAGGTTCAAAAGACAAGATCTGCAAAGAAATATTTGATGAATTTGGTGAGTTTGATGTATAGAAAATGAAAAGAAAACTTCCGATTGTGTACCTTCCTTGACAGGCTCAATCCTTCTAAACAAAAATTCCTGAGTGGTTACTCAGACCACCTCTCAGACAGGATTCAGACATGGTCCCTACATTTGATCATGCAGAGGACACCCTGATCCTCTGCCTTATTCCCAAACTCCTTCCATCTTACATACACATTAATACAAAGAAACTTTAGATGTTCTACAGATGATTCACTATTCTCCTTGTCGACACTGTTACCATACTATGTTATCTGGTCTCTCAGTTTTAAGCCTGTGTTCAGCTTGCTTCAAAGAGGAAGAAAATAATCTGTTCTCCATGTCCCTGGTGAATCAAAGAAGAACCAACTAAATTGCAGTAAAGCAGATGTAGGATAGACGGTCTGAAAATCTTATTAATACTTATGGGTAGGAAAATAGGAGAATTGTTCACCCAAGCAAACCATGAAGTCTCCCTCTTCTGATGTGTTTCAAATCAGGCTACCAAAAATCTGTCAGGTTTGAGTGTTCCTGCACGTTGCCTTAGGATTGGGATGATGCCTAGGAAAATCATAAGTACCCTGTGTGCTATGTCTGCTGAAAGGCAAGGCAAGGAAGAAAACATCTTTGGCAAAGAGAAGTATTGTGTAAATGGTGCTATGGTCACACTAAAGAGAAGAATTCAATTTACAACTCTGTCATTCTACTTATCAGGAGCATTGAGGTTGCTTAAACATACAATATCTGGCATAGTAATTCCCTAAATTTATAAATTAACTTGTTAAAATGCTATTGCTTTCACATTTGCGTCTGAAACTGACTTCCACCTTGACAGATATGACTTGAGCTCTATAGTAACTTTTCTTTCACCTTTGTTTGATTTTGTTGTAATGTATTTTTAAAGAAAAGGAATATTATAGGCAATAATGAATTAAAGTAAAAGGAGAGAGAAAGCTATTGTAAATCAGGACATCATGTCTCTTTTTAACCATAAGAGATGAAAAGAAGTTAAATGAGAGTGTAACAAACATCAAAAAATGAAAACATCATGCAGTAAAAATAAAAAAAGATCAATGAGACCTATAATACATTTTTTATAATCTGTACAGCACTGGTAATAATTTCAGTACTGACTTGACTTTTTGTTGCCATCTAATAAACACAAAATTCTGGATTAAGGTGTGATAGAATAATATTGGGCATATAAAGAAGAAACAGCACTACATTTTACACCAAGTCAGGGTGAGTGCGTCTCTACCGAGAAACAATGAATTATTGACCCTCTGTTTTGCTGCACCATGTGAAATTCAATCCAACCAGATGATCCCATCTGAACCTGGAACTAGTTTCTTCTAGATGACTATCTGTGCAAGTATCCAAGTATGCCTCCAAAGTGCCTGAAGATAAAATACAAGTAATGGGAGGTGATTCTAAATTGCTTGGACTGTGAGCGAGCCAACTCTTCTTCAAAACTTATTTGCTGGAGAGATTCCAGACTTATTTTCAATTAAAACAAGAATGAAACAACTTTTCCTGTACTTGCTCTTCAGAGACTCCTCTTCTTCCTCAAACTGCAGCTCTCGGGCATGTGACTTCATTTTAAAAAATGAAACACTTTTAGGCCATCTGAGTTTTTCTGCATAGCAAGCAGCCTTATGTAATCCCATTCTGCTGACCTCTCTCCTGCTGCAAGGCCAGTCTGCAGAGCCATTGCGTTAGGAGGAAATGGCAAGAGGCCTTTTGGAATACTCTCTCCCCTAGCACAGTCATAAATCAGCCCAACTCCTACACTTCTGGGCACTGCATCCGTTGTTGTGTCTGACATAAGGCCACCCCCCCAGGCCTTAAAGCACATGTCCTGATCTTGCCTTCTCAGCAGAGGATTTGTGGGAGGGGATGAGAAATTCCAAAATACAAATTCCTTCGGAAATCAGCGTCATTCAGTGCTGGTGATGTGTCCCCTTGGCTTATCGGATGAGCAGCCCATTGCACGTCATCCCAAACTTTACCACAATTAGTCATGAAGCTAATCCAGAACTGGGAGAAGGGCAGTGGCTGCATTGTTGGAAGGACAGCTAAATGAGAACACATGTGCTACCGAGGAACAGCTACAGCTATGTCCCTCAGTGCTAGCTACATTGTGAAACAAGGCTGACACAGCCTCAAAACTATTAATTTCCTGTCTTGATGATAAACTTCAGTACCCTGCTTAAGAATTTTGAGGCTAGTACGCATTTCTCCATGCCTTCTCGACCCTCTTACCAGTTTTCTAAAGGAATCTTTTCTGGTTTGTTTAAGCTAAAATTGAGAATATATAGGTATATTTATAAAAGTGCTATTACTTTGTGCTATAACACAGTGTATGTCCATCCTTGCTAAGGCATTTTCTTGGATATTCTTCAACAATGCCTGTGATCTAAGCATGTGGCAATTTAATTTGCAGCAGCAGAGCCAGAAAAAAAGCAGGGCAAATGTGTCTGTTCCTTAGTTTACTTATCTTTGAGGCAGGCACATTAAAGGCCTTTTACCTGAAATTCATTCTGACAGCTGACGACTGACCAGTGTTTGGTGCCATTTGGGAAGGACATTAGTTCTTAACAGAAGTGGAGACCCTACTCTTGTACTGAGAGTTTGAACTCCAGTCATGTTTTTGCCAAAAAGGCAGATACTTCCTGGCTGCTGTTTCTGATACATTTGTTCACTGACTTCTACCAGTGCACCGCTTTTCATCATATACACTAATTAATGCATAGAAGTATTGAAAAGCAGTATTTTATTCTGTAACATAAAAAACTGTTTGCAGACTTGAACTATGTCTATAACACTTGGATGGAAAGCAGTACCAGCTTGAAACATCAGCTATGATGTATTATGCCACCTTGACTGTGGTCTTATTCCTATTGGTATTATATGAATAAAAAAAAAATAAAGAAAAGTAACATTTTTCTGTCAGTGGAAGCAGTTGATTTTAAGCAATAGCCTGTAGGACAACAGACAAAACAGAGAAAGCCAGTGCTCCTGGTACTGAATGATGGGCAGGTTCCCCACCAGAAATGGCTTGGTTTTGGTACCATTGAAAGGATTCTTAGGACTGTTCCAGCCAGGGCTCGAGGACAGCTGGCAGGATGATGGGTTAAATCCAGGCTGTACACTAGATGGCTTTATGCCAGGACACCCTCAGGTTCTGTGGATAGCGAGGTTACTTTCTGTCACTTTGTACCCTCTACGAGGACACTATTTCTATGCACCGCCACCCCTTCACTTCCAGAGGTTTGAAATCGCAACCAACAGGCCAATGCTTGAATACTTGGCTGCCTGACTATCCTTTGTCCCCAGTATGACACTTCAAAGGGCAGCAGGAAATGTTTCCTTGCTGATTGATTACTCAGGAGGTAAAATGCCCTGTAGGAGAGGATTGGGAACAAATTCCCCTTCACATGGGAAAAGAGAAGGAGTGTAAGAGGTCCTAGAGAAAGAACAATGGGGATAATAACTACCACAGATAGCCCACACAGGTCATATTTTACTCTTGCTTTACCTGCAAACTTACCAAAAAGTGGCATTTTGAGAGTTTTGCTTCACACTGAGGGGAAGAGGGAGACCCAAATGCCCACAGGCTAAAATTAAGAGGAAATCTCAACATGCCATCTCAGTGTTTCCATTTGCTGTCAGTAAACCTGAATAGCAGCACTGTAGCCATGCTCTCTTTCTGTTTGCTGATCTTTGCTGGTACGAATACAAATAAAAATTTTTGAAAAAAGAGCTGAAGTTTTAACATAGCCATGAAACACTAGAATCATGAGCCTATAAAACAGGTTTTACACATTGTCTCTTAGGATGTACCTGCACAAAAAATGAAAAGTACAGAGTACTGATCCAGTCTGTGTACCTGGAATAGTTAAGCTTTTCCCTGTTAGCCCATTCCAAATGGCATTTGCTGTTGTTTCATAGCAAATTACATGGCTGCATCTAAGATAGATGATATTTAAGTACCACAATAACTTACATAGGAACATGTGCATTTCTCCATGATGTGGAATCTTTAAATTAAATCTGGAGGCCTTTCAGATGATTTGCTGCATCTCCAGTAAAAAACATGTGCTCTGTAAAAGAAGTTTTGAAAAAGAGTCGGTATTTTGTAAGAAGTCATTTTAGATAATAATAAAGATCATTTCTGAACATGAAATCTATTACTCTTCTTCAACAGAATTATTGTGGATTGATGGCCTTATAATTAAGGCAGAATTTGATTTTACAACTAAAATACCGCATTATCAACCACACAAAAGGAGAAACAACACTGAATTTTTAAGTTCACTCTAATCGTCTCTGTTTCTGACTTTTTGAATGGCTGCCACCACATCACTAACATGCAAAACATTAATGGCATTAACAAAATTATCTGGCAAAATAATGATTTTTTAACTGGTATATATTAGATAAGTTTTTTTCTTCAGAACAGGTTTTTGGACACACATTCTAGTATCTGTGATCTTTTAGGCAATCATAGGATGGAATTGCTTATCTGAGAGATGAGGTTTCTTTCTTTGTACTCTTAGGCAGCTGAAATGAATAGTACCTTAATCCCTTGGCTACTTCATTTGTAACTGCTTGGTAATTGTGAAAGGGTACATTCCTGCTAAAGGATTAATTTAGTTCCTGCATGAGAATTCTCGGCACATACCACATATGCAGCAGCCTTTCTCAAAAGAAGGTGACTCAGTTTCATCTAACACATTAGGAATGTGCACCTTCTCTGCTTCTGATTCATTTCTGAGAATTGAGTACAAGCAAACAGCATTTCCACAGCCCTTGCTGATTCTAATAGTATCTCTCCCGAAACTGCAGGTGAAGGAATGTTCATTTTCAGACTAGTGCCTATCATACCAAAGATGAATAAAATTGCAGGTTAGCAAAAAATGCCAGAGATAAATAAAATTATATGTTTACCTTAAAATAGGCGATCATTGCAGTTTTCCAGCCAAACCTCTCTGTGAAATCAGGTGAAAAATAGCTGGTTTCCCAACACATATTTTCATTGGCTTTTTTTTCTGACCACTCAAAATCTCTGAAGATATAATAAAAGACTGTACAAATTGGTGACCCCTTTCATATTAGTCTGAAGGGAAGAGATACAAATAAACATCAGAAGAGGATGTAAGTTACCATTTTTTAAGATGCTTGAGGCTAACAAATTCTGGAGAGATGCAAGGTCATGTCACCAGGCAGAGTATTGAACCAATTAGAAAATGACTCACCAAAATTTAATGGAAATGTCCTTCAAATCTGCACTGAAATTTAAATATATAGTGGAAAAGTCACGTACTGCCATTCACTGTGCAATGATCTGTGCTTACAGAATCTTCCAGGACTGGCATGTCTGAGCCATAAGTAACATATTACTCCAGCTCTACACTGTACAACATCAGGAGCTAAAGTCAGACAAATGTAGCAGAGAGTTCTGCTGAAAGTTGAAATAATTCCATAAACTAAGTTTTTATCTGAGCTTCAGGTTGTAACACTCTAGTTTCTGTTTGTGCACCTACCAGTGCTTGACTGGCTCCTTGGAACTTTGAGGCAGTGTATATATTTATGAATGATAACATTTTGATGCGTTTTTGAACTCAGCACCTCCATCATGTAGCATTCAGTTACAAATGATAGTAAAATAATTGACATTTTATGATGTTAGCTAGTATTGCAACTTCCAAAAATAGTTGATTTCCAATATCAAGCTAATACACTCATGAAATGCCTAAAATAAATTTACTTATCTTAAACCCGTGATGGTTAGATACTTGAATTTGCTGTTGAATCATCATATTTTATTTGCGTGTGTTGCACCAAAGGTTAATAATACTTTTTCATTTGAGTAGACGTGTTGGAGTTTGGTGCCAATAATTCAGAGGCAACTGATGTGTCTGCTTGCAAATTCACAGATTTCATATAGATCTTGTCTGTTATAATGTGACTCATTCTTCTGCCCATGATCATTTGTATGTAGGGACATTTGTGATTTAATTTTACAAATCAAACTTAAAGCAGCAATGCAGTTTAGTTTCTTTGGCATGATAATTGGACAGTATATTATTGAACATTAGGGTCTGTTCCCATTCGTCTTCAGCCCAGTTCTCAGCAATGCAATCTATATTTATATGATCCTAAAAATTTATTGATATCAACTGCCTCCATCTGTTGTACTACGAGAAGCTGAAGAGGCAAACAGACTCACGGGTGATGCAGGGAGTGGAGCTCTTGAGACACGGATTTGGATCTCAGCTCTTTCCTGTTCTGTTTAAATGACTTATATCCTCTGTGTTTCAGATAACTGCCTGTAAAACAATATTAACTCTCTTTGTCTTATGTAAGAAGGTAGAGATAGGGACCACTTATCTTGCTGATTATACACACTGTCCAACACAGCAGGTCTCAATCTTATTTGGAGCCTCCAGGCATGACTGGATATCAATACAGTGAAAGGCAATAGAGAATTCTGTATTGATTCACTCATTAAAACCTTTCAAATGTTTGTAACAAGAAGCCTGTTAACAGGGACTAGACATGTTATCCCAGACTCTGAAGTTCTCCCATATATTATTTTTGCTATGGTATTTGCATCCTGCTTCCTGTTTGATGACAGCCTAGTCTCAAGAATTTCCTCTCCACAGCCCTGTTTTCAAAACACAAGACTCCATCATACATTTGCTGTCTATTGTGTGACATGATACTGAATTCTGGGATCATCTTAGTGAGAGGAGCATTAAAGAAATTTCTCCTTGAGGAGAATTGTTTAAGTTGGTTTGGGTTTTTTGTTCTGGGGTATTTTGTTTTGTTGGTTTTGTTTGTTTTTTACCTGAGATAATATCCTTTTTTGCTCATGTTAGGCCTTGTTTAGGGTTGGAAATGTGAGGGAAAAAAATGCATAAACATACTGTTTATGCCAAATTTACAGGTAAAGTGCATAAAATCATCACTGAGAATGAAATTTAATTCATGGCCATAGAGGAATTTTTGAGTATGTTAATGTAACCCAGGGGATGAGGACAAACTTTACACATTTCTGGACATTTCCTTACCTTTGAATTTTGAAGGGCATGTTTTGCTACATTTCCCTTGAAAAATACAGTTTCTTTTGATTTCTCTCAGTCTGCATTCCATATGGTGACACTAAATGCTGCATCCTGTTCTCAGCAGCTGCAAAGTTGATGGGTGTTGAAGAAACTTGCCACCTTCAGGCCTTGCTCCTCACTGCGCCAAAAAGAGCCCCACACCTACGAGTTTTCAAGACAGCAGAGGTGGCATAAGTTGGACTATCTGATAACAGGTCTGGTCGGAGGCATTTTGGGTGTGAAGACTTCTGGTCAGATGCTAAATAGTATCTCAAGGGAAAAATCAAATTTTTTCCAGTAACACCAAAGAAATGCTGGCAGCCTGAACGTGACAGCGTTTTTCTTCAAATAGCTAGCTCAAATATGGAGTCAAAAGTTTCATTTCCTCACTGGGAGACTCTTTGTGTTGGGTACATATATCTTGAATCACTAAAATCCCTCAGCCTGTAATTAATTAGCTCAAGTAGCTTTGATGTTTACAGAGAGAGAAGCAGTGGAGATGGCCTGCAAGGCTCAACAGTCTCAGTAGCTTACAGGCCTCTTCTGGCAGGCAGGGATGTAACAGCACTACACACTGCAACACTGCTCAGCCAGGGTTGTATTTTGATTATTGCTGCCTGCTGTGGAAGGTGGAAGTTCTCTGTGAGTGTTGGGCATCTGATCAGCTTTCGTAAATGTGAGGACGAGGTGGGGGAGATTTGACATGGAGAACTTGCCCCTTGTCAGAGAGGGCTTGAGTCAAAACTTCCCATGCTTGTGGGACTGCTTCCACTTTGGTGTGTGAATGTTCCAGGTATTGCAGATTACAAACAGGAGCTGCTGAAAACTATTGATGGAAGGGAGAGCGAGAGCAGATGGAGGGCTCCTTCCTGAAGAGAAGGAATTAAGAGAGAAAAAATAAGAAGTAGGGGCAAAGAGAGAAAAAAAAAAAAAAAGAAAAAAATTGACAGAACAGTATATCACAAATGTACCACAGAAAAGAGATTCTGTGTACTCCAAGGTTAGCAGTGTCTGACTCTGCACTTCAGATCAGTTTTACTCAAACCATGTGCGCTGTTTGGTGTGTGCTTTAGGTGTGTTCAATTACAGGGGTTATCTGTTCTCCATAGGGGTTATCAATAGGGGTTATCCAGTCCTTCAGGTTAATTCTTCACTTAGTCATCTACTGATACAGAGCAAATGCCAAATACTTTAAAGGAAATGGTAAGAGTAGGAATCAGCCTATATCTTTCCTATCGTGCACTAGGATTGTTTTTCATAGTTGCTGCTGCGTAAATGTTTCCAAATTGGCTTGTGGCCCAGAGACAAGAGAAACACAAAACATTTTCTCTGGTATCTTTATCATGTTTCTTTTCCTCCCTTATTTAAATGGTGATGTTCTTTTTGCCCTAAGGTTATTAAGTAGCAGATGCTTTTCAAGCTCTCCAAGCCTATAAAAAATCATGCAACTTTTAAAAATAGAAAAATGCTATAAAAGCTAAATATTTCTAGGGTTTACATAAGAAATCATAGTCTAAAACAGATAACTCAAGAAGGACAGAGTCACAAGCCACTTAAAGCTTAAAAAGATACCCTTGAAATACACAGTATGGAAATGTGATTTATCAAGTAAATTTGAGAAAACTGATCTGTTACTCAGTATTTCACAAAATTAAGAAAATGCCAGATTTGTTTATCTAGTAAATAGCTTAGTAAAAATATTCACTTATCTCTTGTTATTGTATCCAATATATATTTTCAACTCAAGCTCTGATTCTAGATATGTTTCTCTTAATTATATTGTTTAGTTACATCTCCAGATGCTCAGTGACTGCAGGTTTTTCCCAGTGGCTACAACTACATCAGATGCCAACAACCAAGAGAGTATTTTTCCTACAGTGCTCACTGCCCTGAGGTTTGAACCCATATCATTAAAAATGGTGGGAGTTTTGCCAATGATTCCAAGTGGTGCAGAAGGACATCTACCATTAAAATCTGCATAAATGTTCCACCTCTAATCAAAATATTCAATAACTTCACACAGCTTTCGTTGGAGTTTCCTGTAAACAGTTCCCTAAATTACATCTTCTGGGGCTTTGTTGAACCAAACTGAAAGGAAAAACACTCAACAGAAGCAGGGCAGCTAGAAAAATTGCACAAACCATAGAAAAGTTTTTTAACTGTGTTGCATTATTCATATAAATTTGCAGACATACATATACCAGTTAATCAATCACCTCCAAGTCAAAAATGTCAGGATATCATAAATGATATTGTACCATCAGCTTGTGCTCAGGCAATTTCTTTTCACTCTGTTATAACTTTTCATCTTGAGCCAATATTAAATTCCATTTGTCACAATAGGTGTCAGTAGCTATATTATTTTCAGTAGCATCCTCTAGATCAAACACCCCAATGTCTCTCTGCAGCACCATTAGCAGTATTGACTGCTCTATTTTCTCTCAATAGAAAGCCCCTCACAGATACCTTATTGTGGAAAAGACATCCTCAGCAGGGCCAAGCACTATTTGAGTGATGTTTGAAGGAGTAGAGATTAAATACTTAGTAAGAGTTATGAACAAGGCTCTATCCATTTTCATTTAGGGATTTGGATCATTAAAGGGACGTACTTTTCCTTGTCGGCAATGTTTTACTGTCATTTAAGTGGGCTCCTGCCATGCAAAGGGATGGAAAGCTATTAATACTTTGGCTAAAAACCCCTCCAACCTTTCTTCATTCAACTCTTAACCACAGAACAACTGGCAGAAGCAGTGAGGTGATCAGAAGATGTAGGGAGAGGACAGCTGACCTTCTGTCAGTCATTTATCTTGTCTCCTTTTGAGACTGCATGCTGGGACACAGGGTATCCAGTTTGTGCCCAAGAGATTATCTCAGATCATCACTTAGAGGTAATGAAGGAATGCTGTTATTCTTCTACTGTAAATGTAAGAAACATTAGCAAGTGCCAATGAGTACAGTGTGGCTGTTAGAGCAAAAGACAAGGGACAGCTGCTCTTTGCTTTATAGCTGCTTGTATTATTATCTCAGCTGAGTCATTTTAAAGGAGGTAGGAGTGGAATGGTGGGCAGAGGTGGAGATCAGAACATCTATTTTTTCTTAATTAAGTATCCTCTTATTCTCCCTCCCAGTCTGCCAGTAACATTAAGGGAAAATAATGGCATTTGATATCTCACTGGAAAATTACCTGAACATTTTTGCTCTTGGAAGTCACTGCATACTGCTATTAGTGGGTCTTTTTGGGTAAATTACTCAACTCTTGAGTAGAGTATGTGACAGAAAATGACTTTCTAGTACCTTCCACTACGCTAATTTTAGTCACAAAAATGTTCTGTTGCACTGAAAGAACATCTGTATTGCTGCAATCAGGGAGAGAAAATGCATATGATACACCCTGACTTCAGTGTCCAGGCAGCTCACAAGCAGAGCTTGCTTTCTGACCTCTGGGAGTAAACCTTCCTTAACAGAAAAAACCAAAACTGATCTCAAAACAGACAGTGACAGAAACTCAGATGGCAAGGAGAAACTGAAGAAGTTTTTCTAACTATTATGAAGTCACTGCTCCTGTGTTGCACTGCCAAAACATGGAGTTTTGGGACCACATCTCTTCTAATTTTTGACAGATTTGTGGCCAAATAACTCACTCATGTTGTTATGGCATTTTCACACTCAGATAAAACCAAGAAGCTTGGTCAAACAGAATAACCAATTTAAGTGCTGTAAATGCTTTATTTATTTTCAAAACTATATAGTATTGCTTCTTCATAAAAACAGATTAATCTCTCTCTATTTTATAAATTTATAAAACTAAACTACTATCCTCTCAAGTATGGCTAATCTCGGAATCAAGGGAATGCTTCTTCCCTTACAAGAGGTGTAACACTACAGAAATTGGGAAGTAAAAAAACGTTACATGGGAGCAGGGGGGAGTAGACCCATCCATACCCATATGGGAGAGTCCTAAAAGGAAACATACTGGAAGAATAATCTTTGAAGTTCTTTTGTTAATGATCTCCAGTACTAAGTTGTTCTATTGATCAAACAGTTACATGCTACAAGCAGGTACAATGTAACTAGCATTTGACTCCTAGCAGATATTATGCTAACATTAATTTTCTAAAGTATGTAAATTTAGATATGAACATTAAATGAGTCCCACCGGCACCTGACATTAAAAGCAGAGTTCTGCCAGAGTTTTCTTACTTTTCCCTGCCACTATTTCCAGCTTTTGAGTTATATTTCTTCTGACTTCTTGGAAAATTGACTGTATTGCGTACAAGCAAAATTGCAAAAGTATTCTCTAAGAATACACAGAGATCATTTTTGCTCTATCCATATAATGACCCATGTCCTTTTTGAAGATTGGAGTTTAATGACTGCTCCACAACTATGAGAGTTATCTCCAGCAGCTAGAGATGACATTTTTTGTGACACATGTTTGATAGTTTCTTTATGGACATATTTGCTTTCAGTGAGACAAATCTTCAGATCAGGCAGAACTGCATCAACTCCCAGACTAACCTAGGACAAACCTCCCTTGCTGTGGTTCACAGCCATCTGTAGAATTGCAGCAGTGTACAGTTAAGGACACATGATCCTGATGCTTGTGGAACTTTGTCTATGTTTAGATTTGAGCACCATATTTTAAGCACTTGTCCACCATCTCCACCAATGTGAGTTTGCATGTGAAATGACCTTAGAGACACCTGCAAAGCTTGTTGTCTAGCTGGCAGCTAGTTTATAGGCCTCAGCTGAGCCTGAAAATTCCTCATTAGTCCCAGCTTCACCTTCTGCCTCTCAAAAATAAATAGTAAGTAATGAAGGGCAAGAAAGACACATACCAGGCATGCTCCCCCTGTGTTTGTTCTGGGTTTTCCTCCAGGTCCCCTCCTTCCTGTCTTCTCTCATCCTCTCCTCATATTCTCTGAAACTACATGACTAGAAAGGTCAAATGTTATCTACTTCCTCAGTTTGTTGGAGGTTGTTTTAAAAGTTCTTTTCCAAAGCTCTGTAAAAATTCAACCCCTTTCACATTCTTTTTCTTACTTCTTGTGAAACCCAGATGATACTCAGGAAGGGGAGAAAATACACTGACTGAATTTAAAAGTATCCTGCTAATATTTCTTGCTCTGTGGAAAGGCAATCTCCCTCAGCACACTGGAAAATGTCCAAACTAATAACTGTAATTAATAGCTAGAGTAATCACATCCCATGCAGCGGCAGCATGTGACCCCTCATAAACATAAATATATTTTCCTTCTGGCACCTACCAAGAGAAGAAATATTATCGTGCTGGCACAGGAAGCTCAGAGAGGCTGAACCACTGGACTTCAGCCCCTGAGGACAACCACAGCAGCCCCAGGGATCTGCTACTGGCCTTGTGACATGCTGGGCTGTGGCACTCCATGGTGGCCTCTCACCAATGCCAAAACCCTGCTCTACCCAGCTTTCAACTTACTGGGCAGCATACCAGCTGAAGGGATAATGGTTTTAAACTGAAGGAGGGTCAATTTAGATGAGATACAAGAAGTTTTTCTACAATGAAGGTGGTAAAACACTAGAACAGGTTACCCAGAGAGGTGGTAGGTGCCTCATCCTTGGAGACATTCTGGATGAGGCTCTGAGCACCCTGGTCTAATTGAAGACGGCCCTGTTCGTTGCAGGGGGGTTGGACTAGAGGGTCCTTAAAGGTCCCTTTCAACTCCAACTGTTCTGTGATTCCATAAAAGGTCCATAGTCTCCGTCAGGCCCCCTCCTTGCAACAGCAACACACAGCACTGCAGGGTCTGTCTGCCTCCATAATTCATAGTAAGTGGGACCATATCCACTTCCTCAGGGCACCTCCTGCCCCCAGGGATACGAACTATGGTATAGCTGCTGATGTTAGACCAAGAACGTGGATCACAAGCACTGAAAGATAGTGAAGATTAAAAGAAAATTATTTTTCTCCTTAAGAAGCAGACACTTGCCTGGTTCCTGACCAAACAGAGGGCGTTTTATGCACCAGTGCCATAGTACAAGGGCACACATGGAAAAGAGCCTCAGGGAGGGCCCCTGAAATACAGAAGAAATTCAACAACAAAGCAAACTATTAATTTAAAACAGTTACAAAGGCTGTGAAATTATGCTTTATCCTTCTTACATATTTCACTTAATTGAAAAACAGTCAGTCCAGACAAAGTTCAGCCATATACACACAGGGACACACAGGGTTCAGTTGTGTAAACATAAGCAATCCAAACTTGATACTGCTCCTAATTAAGCGACTTGAGGGGTGAGAAACCAAACGAACAGAGGAACCAACTCAGAAAGCAGAGCAGTAGCTGGTGCCCAGTCCTGTGGGCAGTGTTCTCATTGTGCAAAACAAAATGCAGTTACATGGGATGTAATTAAAAGAGACATCCTTTTGACCTGCTTTTTGTGAACTTGAATGCATCAGCTCTATACTTGAAAACTAGAATGGTGGTCTCATTTAGGTAGCTTGTTGACCTTTATACATGATCTGTTTATGACATCTCTAGTTTCCTATCCTTTCTTGACTTTCCTTCTATCACTGTGAAATGTTTTTGTTCATTTATTTATTTGCTTCCATCCATTTGTGGAATATTATTTTTTTTTCAGAAATAAGTACACTGAAAAATAAAAGCTAATAAAAAATTGTAGCTGCAACCCTCATATGCAAAAGGTAGACTGCTTCAAGGCTTTGCTTCCACACAGACTTTTAGTTTTGTCTGAAGGTCCCTTTCCCATTTATTCATACCAGTACTCTATGAAGAAAAATTCATGGCTTGATTTCTATTTTTAAAACTATGCATATTCTGGTCTAATACTAAAGATTAAATAGAGTGAGGACAGAGCAACATTGTTGATATAATCTGCTCATCTACGTCATGACAAATCACCTTGTAGGTATTGGACAACGAGCTGATATACATGTGTGTGTGTGGAGTGTGGCAGGAATTTGCACTATTTTAATGAAGCTCGTGATGGATTTACTACAAGTTTTGCATCTTTCATTCCACAGGGCAAAGTTTTTCCTGATGTTTTATGCATTTTCCTGTATGAAGTGTTTCCTATTTCTGGATGCAAGCTCAAGGTCATCAGTAATCCACAGAGGTAGCAACGGAGCAAAAAGCAAACACAAAGCCCTTTGCCATTCTTAAACCCACTTCTTTCTAGGTACAGAAAACACAAGTTTAACTGTTAACACTTACCTAATTTTACAACAACAGGAATTATCTATGCTGCTTCTGACTATATATTGTGGAAAGATTTTCAAGTACTTGGAATAGATTTCAGGGAAGCTGCAGATTCAACTTTGCTGTATCCTGATTAAAAAAAAAAAAAAAAAAAAAAAAAAAAAAAAAAAAAAAAGAGTTTCTCATACAAGGGCTTGAGATAGCTTCTTCGTTTTCCAGTCTGGAATTTTCCCAGCTCTTCTGTATTGCATCCACACAAAACTAGACTGCTGGGGTATTCTTGAGGATGGTTTCCTCTAAGAAAAATGGTATTTCAGTCTATGGTAACCTCAAATCTGCAGTCTGTAAGCCTCTTTAATTTACCAGAGTTACGAAACCTGCTCCTCTGGGATGTTTTGTACCCCTTCACTTATGTCAAAAGAAAAGGGGTTAATACTATTTCCTTCACATTTAGCATTGTCTCAGTTGAGAGAATAATCTCTGAACAGAAATTGTGCTCACAGTCTCTATCACATGTAGAAAATTCAAAGGAATAAAAACACATGAAATGAGAGGTGTTGAGAAAATCTATAACCAGAGGGACATATCTAATAACCTCTTTTGGCTGCTAAGGTATCTCTGGAGAGTTGATTTAGACCAAAATCTTTGGAAATATAGGGAAACTATTTCCCACAGGAAAAATTGATGTGGAGAAATACAGTTGCTAGTCCACTCTTTAGCTTGCAGAATAAAAAGTTTCAGATAAACGGACTTTTTCATATCCCCAAGGAAAGAAGTCGCAGATGCAGGCATGATGAGGCTTGTACTTTACTTGTAAAAGCAAAAAAAAAATCAACTTGGTAACCTTCTGAGCAACAGGCTTATGCAGTCATGTGCTGGAGCACATTAACATGCAGGAAGCATTGAAGAAAATATAAGCCTGTTTCCTCTGCTGACATATATAAAAGTGTAAAGGATGCCATGCACCCTCTTCATAAGATACATACCCTGTTTCTCAGAGCTTAGCCAAGAACACAGATGAAGCATAGCCTCAGAATGATAAATGGTGGCAAAAGGTGAATATAATTTTATTCCTTACAAATGAAAACCAGTGATTTACAGTGTTATGCTTTGAATATGGAGCTAAGACATCTCCTATCAATCATTCAGAATAAAACTATCACTTTGGAGTGGCTGGAGACAGGCAGACCTGCTGGAAACATTGGCAAAGTCTGAGAAGATAGAATTTCAGAAGCACTGAAAGCTCTGAGCCCCTAAAACAAAATGACTGGTAGTGAAACTACCAGACAAACATTTGGCAGGCAGAGGTCAAAATTTTTGCCCAGTGTAGCAGAGGAGCTACACTGATTAGGTCCTCAGTTATTCATTAAAGTGCATTTTTTAAAAATACAAAAAACTGTATGGTGTCTATTTATGTTTGATCATTTACTTTCCAATGTGATGTTACAAAATTTTAAACAGTGTAGCAAAATAATGGGACAAAATCACTTAATAGACTAGCTCCAAGTTTATAAGCTCATAAATATATTCCAAAAAATACATCAAAAGAACCTAAATCACAACCTTTGACAAACTTGAATTTTAATATAGTTTGAAAAATTTGCTGATTTCTTTACTTTCTACTTTCTAGATCCTTAACTAGATCCTGTTTATTAGCACTATGTGATGCAAACAGAGGTGTAGAGCTGTGAAAAGCCGAGGTTTTTTAACTAAATACAAGGCCAGTATTATATGCTTGGAGTGTATAGAAGAGTTACAGCAAGAAAAGCTAGTCTGATGAGATGCTGAGCTGAGCTTACGAAGGAAGTTACACTGAGGGACGTTCTTACCAAATAAAAAATTCAAGGTATTTCAAGGCAGCTTACCCCTCACTAAAGGAGAGATAAGCAATGACTTTTTTGACAGCAATCCTACAAGCTCTGATTCCTCTAAAGCTGCTCCACTTCAAGACAGCTTTCAGGAGAGGAAAAACCAGGGCTTAGGAGGCATTTAAGTCCCTGTCCTGCCAGGGATCCACAACTCCATCAGCCTTCATGCTAGCCAAGGATGAGGCTTACTTGGGAGTACAGAGTAAGATGCACTAGCCCCACCTTCCCTTCTGCCTCATAAAATGCAATGGGCTAGCCAAAAATAGATACGCTTTATTCAAATGTGTGCACAGCTTTGAAGTATAAACTACATTTCATTTTGCGGGAAGGGGTAAGAGGAGCATCAAATATGTTAGCTCACCAACTGTAAATTAAAACAAAAGAAAAACCTCATCATTTGCCCCCCATGCACCTTCCTCAGAACTGTGAGATTTAGTATACCAAGATTTAACATCTCAGTTAGAAAAACAAGAAAGATACAGCAGAACATATGGCAAGGAGAAGGTGTTAAACGGCAGAATTTGAAAACGGGTTGCAAGATGCTCCATAAATATTCCAACCCCAAACACAAGCTGTTTTGCAGCAGACTCTTGATGGAAGTTTATGCACACAATAAAATGATACTTTTCTTAGCTCACAAATGGCCTGTTCTGGTGACATTGAATGGAGTGATGCAGAGTTAACCTGCCTGCAGGAGGAGCTCGGAATCAGACAGGTGCTGGCTTGGTTAGACGATGTCATTGTCATTGGAAAGAGTGGCCAATATTCAGTGACAACAACAACAATTGCATCTATCAGCCCTAAGGATAAGCTCTCAGGAAGAGTAAAATCAATGCATTTTACAGCCTATATTTCTCCGGCATCCAGAGATGTATTGCTGTCCATACAATTCTGGACATACTTCAGCAGAAGTCACAATACATATTTTCAAATGAAGTCAACAAGAGACAGATGAAAATCAACCTCCAAAGCTTTTACTTAGGGTAGAAAATTATTTGTGTGTTGATAAGTTGATATCAGTTAACTGGAGTTTCCTACTAAGTATTTTGATAATATATTCACAAACACTTGAGAACAACAATAAAAAGGCAGGAATCCACTTAAAATCTGGGACTATCCAAGCTCTTAGTGCTGACTGCCACTGAGAAGATTTGTTGACATATGAAATACTGCAGAATGCTAACAAGAAAGGAAACTTAGAGTCATTTGGGGCACACTGTTAATTTTCATGTGAGTTGTCACAAATGCACCTACTGTTCACACAAATGAGACATAAATTTTCATCTATTGATCCAAACCTAATCTACTTTCTTTGAGTGAAGTGAAAACACAAGTGTGTGGCTGAAAGCTTCACAAACGGAAATCTCATCACAAACCCAGATATTTTTGTCGAGCCAGAATTGTGATTCAGGAGATCATTTCCTCACTTGTTTTGCTTGTTTGGATCTGCTTTTGGGTGGTACTCAACACACAGCTTATAAAATTCAGCACAGTAGGTAACATAGCATTTTATTGTGAATGGTTTTTTTCACCTCCAAGGCATCTCTTAAATGCTAGTCTTTGAGAGATCCATCTACTTTCATCTGCACAAGCCTACAGCTGGTAGCCCTGCAGTAAAGCCACAACCTTCCTATTTCATGATTCTTACTTCAAATCCTTTTGTGCACTGGAGTGATGCTGGCAGAAAAAAAGAGCTGGACAAAGGTGTCTTGACAAGGACTCAAGACAACCAAGGCTGTGATGTGCCTCCGAACTGCTTCTCCTCAATGTCTCGTTAAGCATGGATGCTTCTTCCTTGGGAAAAATAATACAATAAAATGGGATCATCTTTTTAAGCTGCTGATATAACCTAGGTCTAAAATATATAACATAGACTCTTACTTATTTTAAAAGGAAAGGATGTCAATGCCTTTACATATGACTTTTCTGCTGAGAAGCAATGGGCCGGCCTTATTTACTATTATTCACTTGCAATATTGAAGAGGTAGTTGGAAGCCCTAGAGAAAAGCAACCATTTGTGGAGACTGGGAGTAAAATGAACCAATGCAGATGGCAAAACAGGCAAAATGAAGGAAGAGGGGAAATGAAGAGCAATTATGGAAAAAAATACAGTCGAAATTGACTTTCAAAAAATCGGATGCTGGTGCATAAATACTCATTCTGCAGAGTGCTGTCTCTGCCAACAAAGACAACTCCTTACAGGAACTGTGGTTGCTACAGGACAAACCTAGAGCCCACCAGGTCCTCCTTGCACAATGAGAATCATCCATTTTGGTACTGAGGGTTCAACTGGTAGGTTGCATCAGGGCTGGGGACTGACGTGGAGGCACGCTGTCCTGGGTTTTAGACCCCAATCCCTCTCTGCACTAGCATCACAACATAAAATCTGTCCACAAGCCATCTGAAACCTATCTTGAGACCAGGTGGACACTTTACATCTACCGTTCCTATTGAAAGACTGTTTAAGGGTTTGCTACTCTGATGGTTAGATAACTCCTCTTCACTTTTAACCTTAATGCAATTACATGTGATTTATGCATACTTCCTCTCCCCCTCTTATGTAGTACTGTATTTACTTAGGGTAATCAATCTCCTCTCATCCTTCATTAGATTAGCCAAGTCAATACCTATAGATTTCCATTCCCCATATTATTCAGGTAGCTCCCACTTGGTCAAGGTTTATTTAATCTTACCCAGCTACTGTAGAGCACTGCACACAATATTTTAGATGAGGCCTCAGCTGAGTCTCACACAGTTCAATAACTTTTTCCTCTCTGTTGACAGTATCTTGAAATTGCCCCTGCTTTCACCCTTTTTTCTGCTCCCTCATGCTTGTGCTACACAGTCATCCTGTGATTGAGCAGGCCTGTTTCTCTCTCATCATGCTGGTTTGAACTCAGCTGATGGCAATCCTGTTGACAGCAGAAGGTTTTGCTCTGAATCGAAATGTGTCTAACCTTACACACTACCCTGGATTGAGTACTCATCTTCATCCTATTTCTTTTCTTGTCCTTCAGGTCATCCAATTCTCCGAGTATAACACTCTAGTCCTACATTTCATTGATGGCCCCTCGTTGCGCTGTGTCATCACTGCAGTCTATTTGCTCCTTCCTCATTTTGTGCCAGGTTTATTGGTGAAAATGCTAAACAGGGCTGGTTTTGAAACCTATGTTTAAAAAACACTACTAATAGCATCCTTCCAGCTTAAATGCTTACCTTAATAAACCGTGTCATATCTCCACTAGAACAGATACTATAGCACTGTACAGTTCTTACAAAAATCCACATCTTCCTCACCTGAAATCTTAATTTCATGTTCTGTAATCTGTCAAATGCTCTACTATGGATTAAGAAATACTTGCTGAATTTCCTTTGCCTAAAATACCGGTATATTACTGGAAAAAAAAGAACGTAAATATACATTATTATACTGTGTTTGTCCTTTAATATATTTAGGTTGCATTTGATCCTGTTTTCCTTTTCCTTTATCTGTATACACTCTATTATTCTTCTCTTCAAAATGAATACAAAGCCAATATGTACAAATGCACTTAGTTAGACAGGTCTGCAACTTTTTGGATTGCTTTTTCCTTTCAGTCAATGCCTAAATATTGGCAATACTTTTGCTGTTCTCTCGTCGTAGAAGCCCACTATGGCTTCATTCCATGGTAACAGATCTTTGTGCTGGACATCCATTTTTCATATGCCAGTGCCTTCTAAGGTGAAAAGTCCTTGTGATCTGGAGTGAACCCAGACTACAAAATTTCTTTTTCATATCTTAGTTGTGGTCATTTCTATTCCCTTCTTTCCATTAGCCATCTTCTCTATCATTCATTCTTTTTCCCCCAAATTCAACTTCACACAAAATGAAGAAAAACATTTAACATGGGAAATTATATCCTCTTTAATTCTATCCCCATCTTCATTTCACAGTGCTTCCATTTTTTTCTTGTTCTTTTTATTTGCATGGTTGGAAAATCACAATTTGCTTAAGTTTCCTGTCTCAGCTTGATTTTGGCAGTTATCATTTTACCCCTGCTCTTTCTGACCTCTCAGATGCAGCTTTAACACTAGTTCTGACATATGTTCTCACTATGCTCTTACATATGGGTGATTTCTCTCTTCATCTAAATTCCTTCCTTAATAAACACTAAAACTGATTGAATTCTAAAACTGCAGAGAAGTCATGAATATTTTCATAAATAAAACCACCACATTCAGATCATTACTATTTATAAAATCGTAATATTTTATACTGAGAAACATATGCTGATCAATAAATAAGAATGTCAGCCTTTCTTAAAACATCAAGAAATACCAATATTTTTAATGAAAAATTATACAAACCTCTTTCTTCCCTGAAAATTAAAACTCTATTTTCAGAAGTACAGCTACAATGCCTTAAAGTAAAAACAAAACAAAACAAAACAAAACAAAAAAAAGCCCCACAGCTGCATCCAATAAAGATACTCAATCATGCATTTCACAGTCAGTTTGAAAAAGCAAAGTTTCCAAATTTGAAGTCAGGAAATGGAGCGTATCCAAACTACTTACAAAATAGTTGAATTAAACCCTTAAATCATAAAATGAGTGACGAAAGAGTATAAATAAAATAAAGAAAATACATTAGTGAGCAGGCTGAGTAGACTAGGCAAAAGATTAATATGGTAACCTATGACATTTTCTATTATGTTTTCTTCAGAAAGTGGTGCAGTGACTGGTCTACGTAGACCTACTCTTTCTCATCATCACCATCTATGCTTAAAAAATAATCAGGAGAATGAACCCTGACGAACTTTATTCTTTTTTTCTTTGCATGGCAACTGTACCTTCAGGTTGCTTTCCAATAAATCAGTGGCAGCCATTCCAGCCCAAGGGAGAGGCTCATAGTGTGCAGTTGCTGATGGATTAGAATCAAGGCTGCAAATCACATAATCTCTGCCTCAGACCTGCACCTTCACTTCTCACTGAGCAACAGGATCCAACAGTTAGATGGGAGCTGGAAAATAGATGTTGGCAAGAGGTTGTGCTTATCATGAAACATGGTAAGAGTGAGTGGTGCAGCAACAGCTTAGGGGATTAATTTGAAACAGAAGCTGCTCCCTTCAATGAGGAAATGATTTAGCATTAAACAAACAGTTGCCTTAGTAACTAATGTATTGCCCTTTCCCTCCTTTCACTTTGAACATAACCATCTCTGAACTCAGTTTTTCATCACCTTTTTTGTTTGCTTAACTGGTCTTCTTCAAGTGTCAGACAGCCAAGTAGCTTGCGGAGAATTGTACGTCTATTTCCTTTTGACGAGCTGCCCTAAAATGCACAATGGATTCCAGGATCTTCTCCTCAGCTTACCAGGTTTTGAGTACTAAAGAAAGATACTATATCTAAGCAGGCAAATTTATTCCTGATAGAAACAGGAATGCCAGGTGTAACATATTCATCAGGCCTACATATCTTCAGCAGTCTTTCTGAACATCACTTCTTAAGAAATGCACCATCCAGGATGAATAAATGGTGTAGTGTTTCTCTTGATGTTTACTTGATCCTATGTAGAAGGTCAAACATACTGCAAATGAGAACCAAACAACTTTAAAAAGAAGGAAGAATAGACTCTTTGTACATGTTTAAAGTCTATCAATCATCTTTCTGACTTCTGCAGCAGAACTTGATGCACAGTTGGGGAAAATAAAGGAATTATGCTCCTGCCTCTTAAATCTTGACATAAGTTTCAGATGGAGCTAGAACAGTGATGCTTTCTCATAGTCAGAAAGGATTCCTGTATATCCAGTTTAGATATGACCAGAAAGAATAACCTTGCAAGTATCTCTAGAGTTAGTCCAGCCTCTTCTGGAGACAGCATAATGAAGCAAAAAGCTATAAAGCCACCATTACATAAATAATGTATCTATTTACTTATAAGTGCCAGGAGAAAATAATCAAAATATCTATACTCTTCCCAAACTGCTCCTTCTTCTGTAGGATGGAGAGGATTTAGGTATACTCTACATGTCTTCTCAAGTCTTGGAAAAACATAAAACATGGACACTATTGTTCTGAGCAGCCACAAATCCCAACCCACATTTTTTGTCTTGACTTCCATGAAGCACGCTAAGAACAGCTAAGTATTGAGCTTCTCTCCACACGGAGGGCTGTCACTACTGATGATCATGGGACTCCAGCTTCAGAGTCAGCCACAATAGAAATCCAGAACAGGCAGAATACTTCCTGGTATCCAGCCTGTGGTCCTTGCTCCCATTTCCCATGGCAATGAGTCTGTCTTTTTGTGTATGAGATTTAAGCCTGACTTTGTCTGGAATTATACACTGAGGAATCCCATGAGATCTGTATTTCTGTCTCAATTACAAACTTGGAAATTTATACAGAAAGCAGGTGCACTTTTTGTGTGATCTATTAGGCTTTTCTGCAGCCTTGGCACATGGCTGTACCATTCCTAATACAAAGAGATACCATGTGAAATCTCAACACAAACCCCTCTATTTCCATGATTTTGACTGCTATTTCTGCATTCAGTGTAATATACCCAGTGACATGGAGCAAAAAGATACAAAGCTGAAAGAAAAAACCTCATAATTTGAGAAAAGAAATTCTCCCCATGCCTAGATACAGGACAGAGCTGATGCCTTGGCTTGGAGGGGAAGAAAGGCAGGGTCATGTGTGTGAGTCAGAAGTAGGGCACTGAAGTTACAGTCCAATGATCTTTTCCGTGTGGAAAACCCAGTGCTGTTAAATTGATGTTCTATGGATAGAAATTGGTTCATTAGATTTTTTTGATGTTTCAGTAAGACTATACTCATCAATCTTTAAAACCATTTATAACCCCAGAGATACACAGTCAAATTTATCATGTTCTGGCATAGAAGACACCCATGTACAAGCTGCAACTTTTAAGAGGAGAAATTACCATTAAGAAATTGCTCCATCTAAAACTGTCAATATTTCTACTATAACCAGTGGTGATAGAAAAGCAGATCAAGCACATCTGTGTCAGATACTGTAGAATGAGCATGAGAGATTAAAAATTAGCCTGCATCTGATTTTTCTACCTTTTTTTTTCTCAGTGTAGTCTCAATGTGTTTGATGTACTTTAATGTTAGACCCTTATTTGGGAAAAAAGAAGACAAACAGGAAATAAATCACACACTCTGACAGGAGGCTAAAATGACACTGAACACCACACACTCATTCTGGAGAGGTTAAGACTCAATTATTTAAGCAGAGAGCTTGTATAAAGACTCTACTACTGAAAAATGCCTTTTTACTTCTTACATGAATTGAGATTAATTTTAATGCCCAGCTGACAGAATATCAGAATGAGTTGAAAAAAAAGATCAGATTAATTTCTTATGTGTTGAAGCTATTAGCTTAAAATAGTCTGTAATTGATTTTAGTCTGATGGTGAAAGGAGGGCTGCCACTTTTTAAAATGGATTGTGTAAATTTGGCCAGACAGTGTAAAGATGAGACCAGACTCTGAGAGGGTCAATCAAGGTAAGTTTCTCTGCTAGACAGTTAGCCATTTTGGACAGTTTCATGCATGGAGTTCCATTCCTTAATTATCTAAAATCCATTAGAGTTAAAATTGTGATCATGAGAAACAAAATCAGAAGGGTTGCAGCCTGACATAAAATCAGTACTGGAAAAGAAGACTAATCCAATACTAGTGAATGGGCTTGATAGCTTTCAACTAATGTGACTTGCAAAGAAGAGTATGTAACAGTTCCACACGCTACAAAAATTAATTTTTCTTACATGGCCGGCGGGTAAAGTTTCATGTTACAAATCAGTGGTGTTTTACCCATCTGTTTGTACTTCATGAGAACACCACATCTTGGATTTCATGTGAGCTCACTGAAATTGAGGGAGTATATCTTGAACTAAACCTTCAAGATCAGGATTTATTAACATGGGGAGGTTGTGAGGTTTTTTTTCATGAAGGATTTTGATATTTTGCTACCTCGCTGCTTCCAGGACATGAATGAAGAGCGAGTGTTTCGAAATTCTCAAAGGAAAATGTTCAAGGACTGAAATATTCAGAGTCAATTGATTTCTATATTATTGTACTGTAGTATGATCCAGAAATAAATACAAATTCTAGCATCATTTCTGGGGAAAATCTAAACAGAGTCCTTATTATGAGAACTCTGCATCATAGTGATGTGTATCCAATTCAGCAAATTTATTCATTAAAAGTTGCATTTTTGATGAAATTGTGTCCCAGTGGGTATTCTGAGCCAACCTCTGTTATTACATATTTACAGAAAGGCAACAAATGAAGACTGAGTAGTTTTTGAGTGTCAAAATGCCAGTGATTTGGACAGATATGCAAGCACTGAAAGAGGTATTTGGAACAGCTATTAATATATGATTAACAAATAACTAGAATTAACAGTTGAGCTAATACGAATGCATATTCACATGTATCTATTTTTACACATTCATAGGATGTAATTGTGCAAGACACAGAACAACAGCAAGTTAAAGGTTATTTATATAAACAGACTATAAGCGAAGTAAGAGACGCTGCAGAGTAACCCTCCCCATCGTGAGGAGGAGGAGGTTAAGAAGAAACAACTTTTATTCCCTGTCACTCATAATGATTAAAGCTTTTTTCTCTAAAGCAGGCAATGCTGGCTGCCCTCACACAGACTCCTGGAATGAGAATAGCTGCTGTGAGTAAGACAGGGTAAGATTTTCAGACCCTCAGGGAGGCATGTGCTAGGAAGCAGCAGCAGTAACAGGGTGTTTAATATAAATGAAAAAGATCTGGTAGGGTGGAGTTCTGCCAACAAGCAGGAGCAAGAAAGAGATTAATGACAGTGGGGTGGGACAGGAACCCAGGCTATCAATAGAAATGGGAATGAGATATTAGAAGCCTGGTGAAGAGGCTGGAGTTCCTCCAGACCTAACCCAGCATGCTTCACTTTCCTTACAACTTCTGTAGGTGCAGGAGCAGTAAACATGCCAGCTGGAAAGGCAGAAAGAATTGGAGTCAAACACAGATATTGACTTAAAGGAGGGTTTATAGCCATTTTCTTGGATAGCTGCTGTTCAACTACCTGCCTCTGTCATTTGAGAAAGCTTGCAGAGTCAGTCCCTGAGACAGTAAACTGTGTTTCTCCTTTGGTTTGTGTTGAAAAAAACCCCAGCACCATCCTCTGCCTGCAACACTTTGAAGACCCACAGCTGTACACTTCCACAGCTCTTCAAAAGGATGAGTCTTTCCAGTGTGCTGTTATTGGTTCTTTTAATTCATCAAATATGTCTCAGGGTCCTCCTGCAAGAGCTCCTCCTCGCATATAAAATAATGTAAAATGTAACCTACTAATATAAGCACCACAACTCTTATTCATGCAATTTCTGCTTTGAACAGCCTAAAGAGGTGATACAGGAAAGCAAGGCTTCACTAGATTCATCGTTTAACCAATGTTCCATCTCTTTATTGCTTCTTATCTCTTTCCAATTAAAAAATGAAGTTCAGATGTTCTGTCTAAGCACAATAAAAAGAGGTTAGAATTCCTAATTATTGGTAGTGATACACAACCTAAAATAAGACCTGTAACTCTGATACACACTGCAAGGTGAATGCAGATAACTGAACAATAAAATGGAAAGAGGGATAAAGAAGTCTAAGGAGGAAAAAAAAGTAACAAAAACAGTAGTGCCAACATAACTTTATATTCATTTACAAGTCAGGATCACGTAAGAAGCAATTATTTTCCCTACACTCAAAATCCTCATGTTGAAGATTAGTTCAATGCAGGCTACAGAGTACTTAAAAAAGAAAGGCTTGAAAGCCCACAGGGTATAAAAGCTTTTGTATAATTTGAAGAGACATGACAAACATGCTCATCAGGATTATTTTCACAAAAAACTAATTTTTTAAGCATATATGATGTGCCAAGTAAAAGCCTCTAATATCTTCCACATTTCTAAGAAAATCTGACTGATGTTCATGTCCTCTGTATATTCATTAATCCAGTGCTTTAGGACAGGAGGCAAACAATATTGTAGCCATCTTCAAAGCTACAAGTCTGTGTAGTTTTAATGGATGGTGGAGTTAGAGTTCAGACCTGCTCAACCACGATAAGCAGAACAACCAAAATACTGAACACAGCAAACAATTGTGCCTCTATTGACTGAAGACTATTGACTGTTTTTATCATGTTGTAAATTAGGCTTCTTAAACATACAAATCTGGATAAAAATAAATTTTATGACCAGCAGCCATAGACATCACATGACATATATCAACATTTAAAGTCCTTTGATCCTCAGGTAGGGTCTTTTTACAGCTAGAATTAACTTTCTAACAGCAAGAAGTATGAAATTTCAAATATATTTTCAAGAGTACCTGCTCCTGTATTTCGCCTTTTACAAGTAGTATGTAACTTCAGTAGAAGACAAAACCAAACCTGACATCATTTCAACTACATGTAAGCAGTATGTTAAACTATAGCAAAGCAAAGAGCATTGCTGCTGTCCCAATAAGAAATTAATGAAGGCTCTAGCTATAAAACTAGGCACCAGAAAAACAATCACCAGAGTTGTTTACCTTCTTTAAAACAAATGAAATATACTGTTTTTTCCTGACTAACCTCCTGCCAGATTCCTGGGCAGGAAAAAGTATCCTGTTCCACAGAAATTAGGCAGCCTTTCGTATTGTGAGACAAGGACAAGGTCTACAATGGATGTGAACCAGCTTGTGTCTGTAATTCCTTCTGGTCCTCTGCTGGTCTGCTTACACAGTTTTGGATGATGAACTTGCTACTCAGCCCTATTCAGGTGCTCCTCTCCTGTGCAAGCTAAAAGCCAGTCAATGCTGAGATAAAAACAGTCCTGTGGATTTTGAACTGGAACCTATACAACAGAAAGAGCAGAATGAGTCCTTATACTGAGGCAGCCACTTCTTGCATGGTCAGGTACAAACCTTGGTGTGGCTTAACAGCGTGTGTGTGCCTTTCCTGCCAGGAGCAGGAAACATGGTGAATGCACAAGGAAAACATGGAAGACAGCAGTCTTATAGGTTCTGGAAAATCCTCCATTTGCCTTTTCAAGTGGTTCCAGCTTCTCATTCATATTAAACATAATTCTGAGCTGTGTTTCAACAGCATTGTTATAACAAATTGCCTTAGGGAGCAGACATCCACTTTCCCAACCTCTGCTCGATGCCCTGCAGAGAGTAAATAGTGCAATGGTACTGCCAGTTCAGAAGAAGCAATGCCATAAAGGAAATAATGCACACTTTTAATCTCCCAAACATCCTATTTTTCTGCAGCTATTTAAAATTTTAATATAAACTGCAGAAAATGCCCTGTATGTGTGGCTTTCTTTCCTGTGATCTCACCAGGTCCCTCTCATTATAATCACGGAAAAAGCAGTTTAACTACACTCAGTGAATTTCAGTTTCTAGGCCCCCACAGAGAACTCTATATTAATATGCAGCAGCAAAATGGCAAAGCACAGAATTCTATTTATCCAGGGGTGTTTGGCTGGAAGAACGAGCTACGTTTGATAATGAAATCCTGAGCCTGGTCCTTTACAGGGTGCACTCTTCTACATGCTAGCCTCAATATATGACTAAAACTGTTTGAACTGGAAAATTCAGTCCATTTGCCCTCTGTACTGCAAAGAGGGATGACTAACAATATCACTGAATGAAAAATGCGGTGCTGATGCAGTCACATCTGGAAAACTGTGCCCTGTGATGAGCACAGACTGGCGGATACTCAGGAGAAAGGGAAAATATTGTTAAAGAGATGACACGATTGTCTTAGAAAGACTGGGAAAACTAAGTGGTTCTTGGCTAGGCTAGCATGGAAGAGGGGCAAGTTTATTGAAAGGCCTCACTTGAACTCTCCACTCTAAAAAACCTTTTGCTGGGAGGGTGTCTGAGGGCAACAATGTTCCAGAGGTAGTTCCAGTCAGAGTATGTGTGGATCTTATTTCACAGAGACACCAAGGGATTTACCAGCAACAGCGTAAACTGATTTCTTCAGTAGTATTGTGAGAGAGAAAACATACCTAAGGAAAATGCTGAGGGTCTGAAACTTAATCACATTCTTAAATTATCTAGGTCCAATTGCTGAAATCTGCAAGAGGTCACTCAAACATCCGAGACATTGTTTGCCAGTGAGACTGAAACACTTATAGAAAAAATATAACTCACTTTCATGGCTCTTCTGATGCCCAAATGCAAATGGTACTGGAGTTACTTAAAAATTTTCATACTTTTGAGGAGACTGCTATGTGCTGTTTTGCACAGAAGGGAAGAAGGCAGAAGTCATCCAGTACAAGTGCTGTAGCCAAGTGTCCAAATACTATTTAGGGAAAAAGGGGAACAATTTACAACTAAGAGAAGTTCAACACCAACTACCTTATGGCAACAAGCACAAAGCAGATGAGAGCAATTTTACATAAGGGAAGTAGAGAGGCTAATTTGTGACAGCAATTAGGTCTGAGAACAAAGAAAATACACCCGAACTCCAAACAAGGACTAGCCCTACCCAAGGTAGCTTGAGGTAAGGTTTCACAGACTGTTGACTAGTGAAGGGAGCAAAGAGGTGCCAAGCTTATACTCCAGTCAGTTTCTAGAAGATCCAGCCTGGCTTTGACCACATCGTTTCAAAAAAAGCAAACCAAAAACACGTGCTCAGGTTGAGCAATACCAGCCTTTTTCTTTCAGCATCTAGTGACAAGCATAACTGTCTAAAGCAATTCAGGAACAAACTTTCTCTTAACAAGGCAGTATTTATCCCTTCAATACCATCATTAAAAACAAAGTACATAGCACCCAGAGCACAAAGTAGGCATAAAGAGTCCTGAAATAGGATAGCTAGAAAAAAAAAAAATCATTGTGGGGAAGGGGCTTTACCCTGGGTTTTACACAATCCCTATCTGCCAGGCCACATGATCTGATGCTGGTGGTATGTCTGCTGCATAAATCAATATATGGACCATTCTGGAGAAAATACCATTAAGGGCCAGCTGTCGTCATGGGGCAGGTGCACTGGGACAGCAGGATGCATAACAGAATTTGAGGCAGGGCTCCTGGCACTGTGAAAGAGACTGGTTGCTACACTCTCTTCAAAATCCAAGACAAAATGACTTTTCAAAGATTACTTGGTGGCAAGACAGCATCCATGTTTAAGGACTGTCTCTCTGACCATCTTTGGATTTATTTCCCCCTCCTTCTATCTCTACCTTTACACATTTACAAGTTCTCTCACATGATAGTTTTGCCAAGTGGAATAAATGAGGCTTCCTTGCATCTCTTTTTTGTGTGCCACTCAATTTTGACCAGTAGATCTCTTTTCCCCTCCTTTTCCCCAACTTCACATCCCACTTTCTCAGTTATGGTGTCTTTATACACAATGGACTATTTGTAAGTTTTCACCCTCAATGTCTCACCAGAAGATAGAAATTTCTCACTTAATTTCTTTTTTGACAGTTCTTTCCCATCTTTCACTACAAGATCTTCACCTTTATCACTGTTTTAATTCCTGTTTGCTTACCACTGGACAGATTCCTGCTTTCAGTCAGTTAATATTGACTGATATCTGCAGAGCAGATAATCTTTATTGTTGAAGCATGTATATATTATGCATAACTCATTCCACATAATTATACAGAGTGCGTTCATTTCTGGAAATGACTGCTGTTCGTATTCTGTGTGGAAGTAATAAGATACATTACAACAGGTTTCACTGACTGCAGAAACAGCACTGAATACAATGCACTGATAAACTTACAAGAAATCCTCTCAAATGATTTCTCATTTAAGTTACTGGGAAAGAAGATGTGCAGACAGGGGAGGCTTGTTTCAGCACAGTGCCTACTGATCTTGCTCCACTAAGAATGGAGGATTTTGCACTGTCTAGATCTCTCATCTCCTTTTTCCTATATTTCTTAACCTGCCCTCTCCAATTGCCTGTCAGCACCAGCCTTGACCACTCAATCACCAATATCTCTTAGCCTGATCTCATATACCATTTTCCCTGTTCTCACTATAAATGGAAGAGCCTCTACAATGTGATCCATAAGAATATTCCCTAGTCTTCAGTAAAAAAGTCTCCAGGAAGAATTATCTTAGAAATTACTCAGCTGGTAAGCTATTGTTTCGCTTTGAAGATTTTAAAAAATAAATAGCAGAATTAATACCAGCTGGGGCTTATGTCCTCCACACGCAGGCTGCCTGCCAGAGGAAGGTTCAGCAGTAAGGTGTCTTGTGGGCTTAGGGCATAGTGGGAGGCTGTGCATGCGAACAGGCAGCTGGGCGCAGGCACAGCAGGAGCCATGTGGCTGCAGGGTGCTCCTGCCATGCTGACATGTCCCCAGGCCTTCTCTCATCACTGGAGCAGCTCACAGCTTTGAGCCTGTGGCTGTTTTCTTGCCTGGCTCTCAGCTTGGACACTTTGCTAACAGCCTTGCCTTTCTCTTCCAGAGGAAAGTGCTGGGATGCCTCAATTCCCCAACAGTAATGCTACCGTCCAGAGTGGACAGCACTGACAATCTGAAATTGTGACAGCTCCATTCCCTCTCACTGATAAAATGGTTTTGATCCTGCATCCATATGGGACTCTTACTGACAGCACACTCGTATCACAATAACCCTGCCAGATATTTTGCAATGTCAAACAAGCAAGCAGTCCAGAAGCATGAGTAAGCAAATTCCACAAAACTTGGAAATCCTTCCTTTCACTAAGTGACAGGAGTTTTCTTCTGGGTGGCCTTATCTTTGCACCAGATAACTAAAGATTAGTTCACAGAGCCATCCAGATGGTTTGTATCATCAGTCTCTAATCTGATTTGGGACTACCGCTGCTCTAAATCCCGAATCCTAACTCAGCAGTAAGAGTATATTATCACCTATTGCTTCTGTTCTCTTGCACCCTTGACCTGCAAATATGATGGTATTATGTTTTTCGCTAATATCACCATCATCCCTAAAGTGCTCATGACTCCTCATTTTTTATACATGCAACCCAGGCACATTTACAAACAAATCACACACAAAAGTGCTTTGTTTTGAAAGCTGTGTTTGTCCTATAAGCTGTAGTTTTTCAAGTAAGCACACCATAGCCTCTGTCAGAATCAAGATTCATAATGCCTCAGCACAAAACACGTCACTGCTCTTACAGCTTGATGCAATGCCTTATTCAGCCAAGCAATCATGGAAAAGTTTGAAAAATGCCTTGTTGAAGACAACTCAGTTGCCATCCATGCCTTAATGAAACAAATACACCAAATTGCAGTCAAATGCATTTTCAATCTTTCTGCTCTCCTCAGTAATTCAAGAATTTATTACCTATGACAATTCACCCTATCCTACCCTTAACTGGAACTCTGAGAGTAGACACCATAGAATGTCATATGGGAAAGAATCCACAAGGTGATATAAATATGTTTCATATACATTTTTACTTGAGCAAGACTTGGTCTCTCATCTCTCTATCAGTTTCCCTAGACCCAACCAAATTAAAAATGAAGCAAATGCATAATAGAGAACCCTCACAAAGCATTCTGCAGAGGAGGCAGGAAAGTGTCAATAGAAAGACCAACACATTTGCCTAGAACCACATTTAGGGAATGACATATTGATATATTTGGATAGAAACTAATATAACACTCCATATAACTTCATCCTTGCTATTCCCAGGAAATAAACAAATTTTCTGCAGTATTTGTGCTGGTATAAAGTAAACCATTTTTCATATAGTACTTGTGGATCTGATAGGAGAAACAGTGTGAAGACACAAATCTCCAAAAACTGACTTGCACCTGAAACCACCAGTAGAAACTATGAGAGTTAGTGAACAAGCTTCTTGGTTAAACAAGGCTTCCCTTTCAAAGTATCTTCTAAGTGTTGCCTTCTTTGTTCTCATTCTGCACAGATACCACAGATCCCTGAAAAGCAGCAGAAACAAATCAGATATCTTTCAGGGTTTTTTTCTTTTCTTTAAAAAGGCCTCACCCCAGCCAGCTGTGTCCTCATCCACAGAACAGCTCCTTTGCTCCCATCTCTCTCCAGAGGCCCACATGGACTCAAGGCAAAGCACAGATCCTCCTGTTACCTCCTCCTCCCCCACCACAGAGACAACTAATCAACCTTTTCAGCCTCGTTTCTCTTTCAGCTCCACTGCTTTACCAGAATGCATTGGCTATTAGCCCATTTCCCCTTATCTACAGCTTTATCTACTGAATCTGCTCTATTTGAATGCTTCAGGCATCTATTTACCACGAGACCTTGGGACATCCCTTCAGTCCAGACTCCAACCCAAATTCCACATGCTACCTCTGAGTTAGAAGCAGCTGAAATACGCAATTTGTAGCTCTAACCTTGAACAGCATCAGCATAAAGTGTGGTGCTAAATTGTAGCCCAAAAGAAAATGGTGTCCTGTCAGAGGTTTTTGGGCTAAATATCAGAGATTATGTCACTTTGATCACCTCCTTCGAAGTGCTGCATCTCTGCTAGGTGCTATCAGAGAATGCGTCCATTCAAAGCAAGAAGGATTGGAAACCCATAATTTTTTACATGGGAATCTCCACTCCTTCAGTGAGAGGAGGGTTGGTTGGCCCAGAGGTTACGGTGCTGGCTGCCACTGTGGTAGGAAGCACCATAAGAAACCCTGAGTAAGTCCATGGCCTGCACAGGTCTGATATCCCTGCCTCTAAATGGGATAAGATGCCTGCCTCACAGCTGGGACACGATTTGGAGCTGGGTTTATTCTCCTCAATTTACTAATCAAAAAGTGCAAGAAAGAGCAGCTTTGTTGCGATCTATAAATATCCTGATCTTTACACTGGGTGCTCAGAAAGAACAGGGATTTTCATATTGAATAATTCACATGTATCCAGTACCAGAGGGAAGGAATTAATTCATATTCTGTGTTTACACAATGCTTAACACAACCACCAAAAACTTAAATGCAAATAAATTAAATGGATGAACGAAAATTAATACTCTAGAGAAATATACAAGACTTAGATAACAGATTGTTTCAGACCACAGGAGACCACTGAGGACCTTTCCTAACAACCTCCTTCCCAGAGGTGATCATTCTGTTAATTTTTGTTATAAAAAGAGAAAGAAAGAGAGGGAGAGAAGAAATCAAATCTAAACATAGCAGAACTCTCTGCGACTCACACATATTTAGCTATTTCCTCCAATAAGAAGCATCTCAAGTTTCTCTTTAAATGGGTCAGGAATGTGTTGGCTGTACCTGAAAGTTTCAGCAACTATGAAAGCTTTAAAATCTGTTGTTAATCCTTAAAGAGAACTCATGCAAAGTTAATTTGTACTCTTGAATCGTCATGTCTAAATTATTACTTAGTATTAAATATTTGAAGCAGAAGATTTTCAAGGACTGTTGCAACTTTGGAGGAATATTAGACTGAATTCACTTGAAACCTTTCTGGGCACAAATAATCTGCTTTCTGATTATGAACAAAGTATTCATTCTTTTTTTTTACCCTGTCAGCAGTTTTGTGTTTTGCTGTTATCTCCAGTTAGACACACACAAATACCCACACATGGAACAATATTGAAATTAAGGAAAGGAAGTTAAGACAAGTATGTCTGACAAACCCAAATGCAATAGCTAACTGTACAAAACCGTAAGTACAAAATTAAGCCATCTTTCTAAGTCTGAATAAATGCAATTTAATGAAATTTACAGGAAGCCAAGTAAACAATGTTTTCCAAATGTCCATGCAAAACCATAGCAAAGCCAGTTTCAGATGAACACAACATTCCTTTGGGCTCTACCAAGAATCTGTTTTTCATATGAACCTTGTCAATGGCTGAACAAATAAGGGCAAATACCTTTATCACTAAATCAAAGAAGAAACAAACTTCTTGAATCTATTATATTAAATACAGGGGAATGTGCTGAAAAGATTCTAACAAATCTCCCTCCTTTTTCTGAATTCTTGATTTATTTAAAGCTATAGTATCTAAAAAAAGATATCTCAGTAGTGTTTCACACTTGCCACACATGAAGTTCTTCATTTCATGCAATAAAATATTTACTCTACAAGCCCTTCCAGAAGGGCCAGATGTGTGTAAAGCAGAGGTAGCAGACAAAAACATATAAGGTCTGATCATTCACATGGGATTTTTCTGTGACTTACAGTAGTTTAATGATTCAAAAAAATATTTAAATAACTGTTTTTCAGGGATAGACTAATATATCAGCATAGAGCTAATGTTTAGTTCTAAAGAGCCCACAGTAAAGAAATATCATCAAAGCTACCTCTAGACAACAGGAATATATAGAAATTTTAGAATTTCTTGAAATGTGGTTTACACAGAGGAAAATTCAACATCTGAAGATGTTGTACTAGCCTAAGCTGCTATGCAGTATCTTAGTGAGATGTTAAGCATAGCTGCTGTTCTCATTCTGGTAAGCTTGAATTTCAGAGTTAATTGAAATCTGAAATGGTTCCTTGAAATAAAATATGTTTGTGTAAATATAAGGATGCAATAACTGAGATAGGTAGAAATGCAATAAATTTATGTACAAAATTAATCTCCCGAAGGAAAGATGATTTTCTTCTTATTTTTTCTCTCCCCAGCTCCAGAGCACTGAAATCCACAATTCTTTTTGCAAAGGAAACTCTCCCTAGTTCAAGTTTTAAGAGAATCTGAAAGGGTAGAGGTCTAAGCAGAAAGCTAAAAATTGTAAAGTTATTTCCCAAGCTGTTCCACCACAGCTAGCAGCATGTCAGACACTCACTCACTCAGCTGCTCCTGACTAGAATCATATAGACCACCCTGCCTGAATATAATGGGCTTTAAACGAACAGACCCACGAATTACCTGGAAAACAGGTGAAAGAATTTGCCTAGAGGCACTTCTGTAGGAAGAATTCTTGAAGGGGTAGTAGGAGCTTTCCCTTAAGTGCTGCACTGAGGTAAGTGAAGGAGCACACCATCTTCTGTAAGGGATTTAAGCAACACTGCTAGCAATGCACAAAAGGTTTGGTTTTTCTCTGAGACCTAGGGATTAAAAAAAAGTTAAGGCATCATTTCAAGTTCACAGCTTCTTGTTTGTTATCTCTTGTGCCTTCTCTGTATCAGCTCATTTCCACTCGATAACATGTCAGAACACACCCCTGTAATTTTGACAAAATGCACAGGGCAGGTACAGGAGAGGCTGTTACTGTCAGGGCAAATTACTTAGCACCTCATCTCACCAGTGATACTGAACTTGCCTACAAGGCAATGCTGGTCCTCGCCCATGGCATTATTGCAGGTGCCTCAGGTACTGCTGGTTAGGTGCCAGATCGTTTTCCCTTGACATCCCTTGCCTCGTCATCAGAAAAAGGATCCTCCTTCTTTGACTGAGCCTTTCTTGAATTCTGCTGCCTCGGGTTGACACCGCCTTCCTTCATTTGTGCTAGAAGTGACTGGGAGTTGCACTCAGGCAATTCCACATGCTTGGTGCAGAAGGTCAGCCCTTGGCCTGTGGTCTGCTTAAGAAATTGGCAGTACAGAGGTACAGACAGCTGGCACTGCTTTTCTGCACAGTAGCTGAATTTTACTTGAAGCCATTATCTCCCTTTGCAAAAGCCTGTTTGAGGGCTTTAAGCGAATATTTCCAGTTTGCATGCCCAGAGGTTGCAATAACTATGCTGCTCATTATTATGGAAAGAGAGCTTTCTCTGTTGGAAAATCATGCTCTTTACTAAGGTCAAAACCCACCTGGGCAGCAAAACATACAAAAAAAGGACGTCATAAGCATTCACAAGAGAGCAGCAATGGCAGTGCGGAAGCTGATCTTTTATCCTAGGTGATAATGTGCTATTTCAGAAGGCATTATTACCTCATGATAACTCTACTTTCATTGTGTATAATGATTAACGATAATTGCTTTTGTACTTCAGTATTTTTCAGAGAACACTTTGGCTTCCAATGAATACATTAGTACCTCATTGCTGTAAACACCCTCCTCACAACTTGGCCTATAATACAGAATCAGGTTACAAAGCAGTCAAGATGGATATTTTTTCCTTGTTTTGATTTTTCTGGGAGATAAGTTTTTTGCTCTGATGTGAAGGAGAAAATTGTTCAAGAGCTTCCACTTTAATCTAGCCATCAGTGGCGTTCTAAGTCTTCCTAATGCATCTACAATTCCAATTCTCTGTTAGATTGGTTTAGCGTTAGGACTGTGTTCAAAGAATACATTTTCTTCTGCATTCCTAGGCTTTCCCAATAATGTAAAATGCCAGTTTGTGGGATGGAGAAATAAGAAAAATGCCTTTTCTGGTTTTTGCAGGAACCATTTTATCCCTAGATACTACATCATCTCACTGTCCTCAAATATCCTTCATGTAAAGATCCACATTACAAAATCTTGATTTTACAAACTTCACTTGGAGGGGCTTATGATTGTCACCGTTGCTCTCTCTTTTGTTTCCTCAATTATCCTTTATTTTTAAATACTCTCTTACCCCCACTGAAAACTCAGTGTAAGGATAACGAATTACAACAATAGATTGCCTAGGGAGGTGTTGGGGTCTCCATCATTAGGGTTCTTTAAAAACAGATTAGACAGTATCTGTCACAAATAATTTATGTATTGCTTATCCTGCCTTAAGGCAGATGGACACACTAGATGATTTTCTTTGATATTATGACTGTCAATAGGATTTCTGTACCTATACCACCTAAGGTTTTATGAAAAGAGCAATCTCATATTTCTTTAGGTCAAAGAATTATTTTTGTGGTCTCTAAGATACTGCAGCAGTTCCCATTACCGTGCTACAGGTAACACTAATATCTTGGATACATCAGTGAAGCAATTGTTTGGTAAGAATTAACTTTGATAGCAACAATTGTGTAAGGTTGAAATTCTCCTCTGCTCAAAGAAATTGTTTAAAGGTAATGAACTATCTTAGTTGTATTTAACACCATCTCAGACCTTATTTAATGTTCTGCTAAAGGGCTAAAATGGGATTATATGGGTCTCAAAGTCTTCCTCTGATGATGTGATCTCCTGTGTTAGCAGATCACCAAGCCATATGCCTCCTTCAGAAGACTGCCATGGGACTGGTGGCACATAACTGGTGTGGTGATCATGTGCAAGGTAAGAATTTAATATGAAACATGCTGGAGAATAATTACTATTCCACAATATCAGCTTGATGCTACAGGATAGACACAAGTTGTATTAATACAAATTAAATTCTAATCTTTCTATAGCAACCATATTATCAGAACCAGCTCCTCCTATCAAAAAATATTGACCCCATGGCCCTTGATAAACAAAACCAGTCTCAAATTCAGGAGTGAAAAGCTGAGTTGAAGCAGTTAAATTCCCTACTTATTTCAAATCAGACAGTTCAAGACAGTAACAGAGGGATGTGACTCAGTGAAGCTCTTGGTTCATTGCACAGGAAATTAATGTTTTGCTGCTGCTTTACCAAGAAAAAGTCACACTGTAAACTTGATGTAAGGCAAGTAAATAGACCTTGGTTTAGGCAGCAAAATTCCTTACCTGAAATTTCTACTGAAGGCAGCAATAGACTCGGGCATTAGTGCTACACACACACACATGCACTTTTACAGAACTCCAGTTTTGGCCTTTAACAACTATGTAAAAGGTCAGAGTTTTCCACAACCTTGTGGAAAGCTTCTGTGTAACTCTCTCTGCAGATGGAAAAATATCCCCATACACCAAAGAAACAAGACTCCAGCAATGGAATTTTCAGTCATAATGCCTAAGTTATTCAAAGCCTGAGATCCTGAAATTCTCAATATTATGTGAGTCTGGTAGAAATAATGTATGCATTACTTATTATTAGTCAGATAACATTAATTTGCTGAAACAGAGACTCTCTCAGAAGTAGGCACAAGTGATTTTCAACAATGATGTCTTCAAAACTTGTGTCTGGGCTTCCAGTGGAGACCGAAGATTGAAATCAGTTAGAGATTTGTGCTGCTTTCTCCAACATGCACCTAACTGCTAGGCAATTTGTTCTGTACTAATCCATGTTTCCTAATCTTCAAATTTCACATATTTTTTCTCCCTTGTCGTTACTCTTCATGTGAATAAATTTAGAAGGTCTCCCTTTGGTTCTATTTCAGGAGACAAAGAGCAACACACTGACATTTTCTAAAAAAGAGAATTCTTTTTGTCATAAACTCAAGGCAATTGCAGAGTGAAATTTAGGACCATATTCATGAATATTCCCCTGTACTTCCAGTCATCCATGCTTTTTCAATAGCTGCTTTCATTTTACTTTTTCAGATCCAAAGCCAGATAGAGTGTATGGAATCCAATGTATCATGTTTGAAAGGTTGAAGGGCAGCTGGGATTTATTCCACAACAGCTAATTGGGATCTCTGCTTTTGGACTTCACCTGCATCCTTCTGCCAATATAATTCTTCATGTCATACTGGTAAAGTCATCAGAATGTCAGGAGAGAATAATTTGCTTCCCCAAGATTAAAGCAGCGAACACATCAATTTAATCCAGAGTTTTGGGAGACAATCTATTAATCATCAACAAGGAAAAATAGTTGTGCACTAATAAGAGTTTTCTAATTGCTAAGCAAAAAATGGGAGGAAAAAATGACTGTATTCCAGTTTGGCGGGTTTGCAAACAACTCCTGATAAGAACAAACAAAATATTTCTACTGCTCTTATCAGTGTTTCACTTCAACATATCAACCTTGCATTGTCAACAGGAATAATTCAGCTGAGCCTTAGAAATGTGACTCTGAATCCATAAAAATACCAGGAAACCCTCTCCCTGTGCTTTATGACAGCAACCACATTGCTCTGGTACTCCATCAAGTAAATACATGTGATATGAGAGCCTTGAACTTTGAATCAAACAGGTATTTAGAGCTGTCTACCCTGGAGCTGATGACATCTTGCATTAGCATGGCTGGTTGGGAAATGCAAGTTGCCAGGCCTGGTGGCTCACAGGAATTTCTCTGACTGTTCCTCACCACTGTTTTGTAGGAAAGACAAATAACCTGCAACACAGGAATACTCAGTATCATAACGTGGTTGATCTCTGTAGTAGGGGAATGATTCTCAGAATTTTGCAGTTTTCAATAAGACTTTTCTTTTCTTCACTCTATACTGCTAAGATTACACTTCCTTTCCCTATTAATATTGCTCACAGGAGTCCTTTCCTGTCAAAACTCTCAGACTCACTGCAGTCTTTCACCCCACTGACATATCTACACCAGCAGAGTAAAACCCACCCTGTCTGCATAATAGTACACTAATCCCTGACAGATCCTCTTTCTCTTCTCACTCACAGCATAGCCTTCACAAGAGCCTGTGCAGCCTTTGATGAGAAAAAAAAATACAGACTGTCCTGCAATTGTTTTCTGAGCCATTGTGTGTTCCACATTACTATTGACAAACATTTTCATACCCGAAGATCCTATATTACTTAGCCTATTCAGCCATAAATTTCAGTGATTTATTTTTTCCCCCTTGAAGGGCTTCCTTGATGTAACAGAAGACAGAGAATTAGGAGACAGCCTAGCGCTCATGAAAGTTACAGATCAATAGAGGTGGTGTGAAAGAGCCTGGCACTGTACAAAAGCACCAGCCTGCTCTGCTGCTGCATCTCAATTATGCTGCATGACACACCTGCTGTCCTAGTCCTGCTTTCCCCTTGAGGCAAGCCTGCTAATGTGCTAATTTATATGGTGCATAACAGGGGATTTGGAACAGAGGCCTAAGAGACTCCTTTTCACCTGGTGCCTTATTAGGGATTTGAGCCCACTATGCTGGAGATGAAAAGCCAGTGAGTATAACTCATTTGTGTCATTTAGTTCTCAATAGGTAGCCAGTTAGTGAATAATGGACTTGCAATGACTTTGTGCAGGTCATTTCCTTTAACAGATGTTCCTTTGTGAAGCTGCTATCCCATAACAGTTTTGTGTGTTTTCTTTGTGCATTAACTATACATTCAGGAGCTATTTATTCCTTTGTCATTAAACAACATCAAATTAATTACATGTTAATAATAAAAAGGCAAAAACTACATGTTTTGCATTTCTACAATATTTCTGTAGGTTTCACATTCTCCTATTTTCAGAAGCAGGCTGTCTGCAGAAGAGAGTGTTCTTACTGTTTTGTTAATGATAAGAGAGACAAAGAAAGGTTTGGCTGCAATTCTGAAAACTCCTAAACCTCTCCACAATCACAGAATCACAGAACAGCTGAAGCTGGCAAGGACCTAAGGAAATTTTCTAGTCTAACTCTCCTGCTGAAAGAAGGGTAAGCTGGAATATGTCATCCAGGATAATTTTCATTTGTGTTTTGAGTATCTCCAAGAATGGAGACTCCACAAACTCTGTGGAGAATTTGTTCCAGTATACAATACCAATAGAAAAGCCTTTTTCTAATGTTTAAATTTCTTGTATTTCAGTTTGTGACCATTGCTTTTTGTCTTTGTTTCACTGAGCACCACTAGAAGAGTCTGGCTCTGTTTTCTTTTTTGCCTCCCAACAGGTATTTATGCACATTGATGAAATACACACAAAGTTAAATAATCTCAACTTTTACAGGTTCTCCTGACACAAAAGGTACTGCATTCCCTAAATCATCTTAGAGAACCTTCAATGAACTCCAATATCTCCACATCTCTCTTTGTACCCAGAAACAGACACAGCACTGCAGATGAGGTCTCACTAATGCTGGGTAGGGAGAAAACATCACTATCCACCTTGGTGTTCACCAGGCCCTCCAGGTCTTTTCCTGCAGAGCTTCTAAGTACATCTCCAGCACATACATGTGTGGTTATTACACTGGCACCTGGGGTTATTACTCCCAAGGTGCAAAACTGCACACCCTTTGGTTGAATTTCATGAGGTCCTTTTCTGTCCATTTCCACAGCTTGTCAGGGTCCATCTGAATGGGAGACAACTATCTCACATACCAACCCCTCCTCCCAGTTTCCTATCATCAGCAGACTTGCTGAGCTTACACTCTGCCCCATTATCCAGGTGGTTAATGGAGACATTAAGACACACTGGTCCCTGGGGCACACCACTAGTGACTGGTCTCTGGCTGCACTTCGTGCCACTGATCAAAACCCTTTGAGCCTCACAATTCAACTCATTTTAAGAAGGATGTTCAGACATCACTCCCCCCTTCATATATCTGACTCAAATCACCTCTTTGTTCATTTTACGTTAGGAAATGCTTTCCAGAGCTATTTGCTACATCACCTTTCAGGGACAGAGATGAGACTGACTCCCCTGTAGATCCCTGGATCCTTGATCTTGTAACTCATGACGACACAAGTGGTATCTGCATTCTTCAACCCTCAGGAACCTCACCAAATTGCCACAACTTTTCAAAGATTTTCAAAGAGTAAGTGTGACCTCACAATGACATTGGACCACACCCTCAGCACTCGTGGGTGCATTTTCTCAGCTCCTATGGACTTATGTATGTCCAGGCTGTTTAAATGTTTCCTAGCCCGATCCTCCTTCAGCAAGAGTAGTCTTCCTTGCTCCAGACTTCCTCAATGGTTCCAAAAACTTGGGATTCCTGAAGGCAAGACAAACAAAACATTGAGTACCTCAGTCTTTTCATGTTCTTTGTCAAAAGGCCCTTTCCCATTCAGCATTGGGACCATGTTTTCTTTACTTTTTATTTTACTGCTGATCTGCTGGTAGAAGCCTTTCTTGTTGCCCTTCCTGTCCCTCATCAGATTCAATTCCAGGTGGACTTTAACATTCCTTAGCCAATCCCTGCAAATTTGGACACTGTCTCTGTATTGTTCTCAAGGTCACCTGTCCCTGCTTATAATTTATATACTCTGAAACGCTGCATATCATCATATCTTAAGGAATGGTGATAAGAATTAAAGGTATTTAGACAACTTCATTGGGCAGTTTCCTCAGTCACTTGGGAAGGGACTTACTTCATCCAATTTTAATGACTGGAAAGACACAAATCTAGTCTTAAGTAATCATCCCCTGAAATTAAACTTCAAGTGATGAATAATTTCCTGGAGGTGACCGTCCCTCCTGACTGAGTACAGAAGCCCTGACTATTTATATACAGCTTAGACTATGTGTCTAATTTTCAGATGATTGAAACAAATTTCATGCCTCAAACTCCACTGTCCCATATTGAGCAGTCAGTAAAACAATAAGTATGTGCATGTTTGTGTTTATGTGTGTGTGCACTAACATGTACGGGAGCTGGAAAACCAAACTCCAAGATCCTTATTTCTGTAAACTTTGAAAAAGTAAGACTGCAACCACAGTATACTGCTGTACTAGAGATGGAGCCATATACGGAGTTCTTATGCTTCTTCTTAAGAATAAAAACATGACATTTCATAAAACTGCAACCATCTGCTGTACAGGAGTCATTTCTGCTTAGTAGTGGTGCAGAATACAGAATATTCAAGCCAGTGAAAACAACAATGACAGACAGGCTTGCTGTCAATGCATTATATGGACTTGGATATTTCAAACCTCTTGGAAGTAAGGTTGCTGTATCTGCAGCCTTCAGCTGGCTTAACATTTGAAATTCTTGCAATAAAAAAGCTGAGTGTCGTGTCGTCAGTTTTGTTTGCCCTTCATTTGCAACCCACTTTCCTAGGTCAAGAAAAGCTTTGATAGAAATACAGGTACACAGTCACACAACAATTTTGCAGGCAAGGCTGGTTTAACTCTGGGAACAGGTGTCTTCAGCAAAGGCATTATTGGCATAGGCAGAATTTGCTGGCAGCTCCATGACTTTGAGAATCTGTGTCAAAGTGACTTCAGCAGGTCATGTGCTGAATCAGATGAATCAGAGCTCATACTGAACTATTGGGGTTTCAGCATCCACACCCCTCTGCTTCACCTCTGGTACAGGTAAATGCATTGTTTGCTTGTATCAGAAGGCCAGGAAACCACTTCTCACAGGGTTTCAGAAGTAACATTTAAATATTTTAGGATATAGTTATGTAAAAGTCAGCAAGAGATTGGGAAAAAGCCCCATCACTGGACAGTGCACAGGACTGAAAGAGTTCAACATTTTGAGTCCAATCTTAAACTGGTGAAGGTTTGCTTAACTGCTGCCCAAGGGATAAGACATTTTTTACTGTTACAAGGAATTGTCATGTTTCTTTCTTTGACATAAAATTTGAATAACATGTAGTTGAAACAAAAATTTTATCAGTAGTGATTAAGTTATAATGAAACACAGTGAATAAAACATTTAAGTTATGCAGAATTCAAATGTGTCTGTCTGGATGTGAGGAGTAAGAGTCTTTCAAAATCCGAGGGCTTGACATGAGTACAAGTGATCTGCATAGAAAATTAAGTATTTTCATTAGCTATTGAGTTTTATTCTCTAAGAGCCATTAGTGCTGTACATTTGGACTGCACAGGATGGTGCCCACAATTTAAACAACCCAAGAACTTTTCTGAATAATCTTGATTTATCCAATTTGCTCTCTCTTGGTTTGAACCCCGCATATAACAACAGCCTTCAAAGCCTGCTGTTAAGTGCTAACATAAAGACTTGAAGCTTGAGATTGTCTCTTCCAGATATTTTAAATGTGTGAGCTTGACAAAGATCTTAATGGAGCAGGGATTTTGCATTTGCCGCATTCTCCTGTCTGGGAAGGCAGATAACACAGAAGTACAGCTCGAGCAGCAGGCAGGGGCACAGCCGATTTCAGAGGAAATTGTAATAAATGATGGCTTTAGCTTATCATTCCCCACAGGCTGTTGTGCTCAGCTGCTGCTGTTCAGGTCTCAAGGTCTGTGAAAGTGTGACGCTGCCGTGGTGACAGCCCATCATCGTGGTACGACTGTTCAGCCGCAGAACCTCACACCTGCCGCGGTGATGCATCTCCTGAGCTGAACCCAGAGCCCACACCAGGAGCTGCAGCCCAGTGCTGCTCTCAGCACCCCATCACAGGCCTGGGCTGAGCACGGGCTGGCAGCTGCCCCGAGGCAGAGCCCTGAGGTCAGCTCAGTGACCCAGCCTTGCCAGAAGGCCTCGCCACAGTCATTTCAGGCTATGGGGAACAGTGGCCAGTAAGGAATGCTGGGATCCAGTTTAGGCTCTAAGGTAAAGTGACCATCCTCCCCAGCTTCCTCTGCAATGAAAGGAGAGAGGCAGGCTCCTGGGGGAGAGCTGCAGCAGGAGCATAACTAAATGCTCAAGGAGGAGCCTTTCTCCTCACTCACATCAGAGTGCTAACACAGACTGGATTGCTGACACAGCACCTTGGCTGGGTGAGCAAAGTTAAGCTCACATCCCATTCAAGACCTTGGGTAGGTCTGCAGAGCAGTTCATTCACCCACTCAGGTTTCAGAAGTGCATTTGGAAACCTCTGTTTTCCTATATTCAAGCAAGATGAGAAAGGGGAGTTGAATTTTCAGGGATTTTGTACAAAAGGACACAGAACTGAGGCACTGGAAGTGAAATTTAGATAAAATGCCAAGCAGATATGTAACCCTGACAGCTGCTTTTCTCCATCTCTAATGGGATATTAATGCCCAACTCCACACCTGTGTTTTACAGGTCACTGTTTCATGCAATTACTTTTTTACATAGTAGCACAGAGTGAAAGGTGACACCTTACCGTGGAGCACTTCAGTACCTCTCCATGTCTGTACACTGCATGTCTCTAGCTGGCTTTCAAACTAGCAGTAATTTTGTATCTGATCTGGGGGTCTTGCTGCTCAGAGGGGACATTTTTGGAGGCAGTGGGGCTTGACCTACTATTGGGCATTTCATGCCCAGAGCTTGGCCTCTGAAAATTAAAGACTACAAAGCTGTACTCCTCCCATCTCCTCTTATAAACTCTCTTTTCAATTCCCACTCACTGAGCTCAGCACTTTCTGTAAACTAAGATGTGATAAATATCCTGTAGCACAAAAGCTGAATTTTGAAATATCAGGCTGTCCAGATACTTGGAAGCACTTCCTATATATATTATTGACTAAAATACATTAATTCTAATATTAGGTAGCACCTTTTAGTGATCCCAGAGCATCTACCCATCACTATGTCTATGCTTATGGCAGTTCAGGGAGGCAATTTAATAGGTCAGACAGATGATGTGTCCTGATATATGCTCTCTGGAATACAACAGTAAAAAAAATATGTAGGCACACAAGTTTATATGCAAAAAGGAAGGACATCAAAGATGACAGCTAAAAGCAGTAAGATAAAACTGTCACTCATGTACATGCTACCTACTATTTTACACTGTCCTGCTCACTGCTTGTCATTTCTCCCTTGTTTATTTCACACTGTGAAAATTATGGCTCCTTACACTAGATTTCCAACAAATTAACCTGGGATCCAGATTATAAGCAATACCCAATACACATAGTTGCTGAAGTTCACCTCCACAGTCCTGACACTCACTTAATACATCACCCCTAGTGTAACTTAAATCTGCTCTAAATTAAGCTGACTAGGCGAGTTTGGGTAAAAAGTAATTCCCTACAGTAGACAAAACCAACAAATTGCTGCTGGCCAAGCCACCCACATACACTTTTTTCAAAGAAATTGTTTGCACTGATGTCTTCTCCAAGAGACCAAGCAACAGTTTATTTAAATTTCCTAACTGGGTTTCCCTTGGGAGCACCATGGCATCTTATGTTGTGCATAGGCACCTTCTGCACTAGGATATGATTCACCCCATGCATTCTCCCCACTTCCCCCGTCCATGCTGCAGGACAATCATCTTGCAGGGACACAGCTTTGGCAGGTGGCATTGCACCTCTGAGCTCTGCAAGCTGAGGTCCCTTCCTTGCACCTGGCCACAGCTACATTTTCCTCTGTGCTGACATGTACATCTGCAAAGGAAGAAAAGGAAAGCTTTCCATTCTTGAGTTTTGCTGCATATCTGCCTTAAAGTGATGTAAAGGAGTGGACATCTTGTCCTTTATAAGAATAAAAACAAAATATAGTTACAATCTTCTACTTGTTGGGTTTTTTCTTTTTTTTTTCCCCTGTTTGATAATTCAGGAATATCAGTATTTATCTTCTTTATGCTTCTGCAGTTCCCCTTAGATTGGCAGTTCCTCCATCCTTGCATTAAAGGTCAGGATGGAAATCATCCTCTCTAAGGTATTTCTTCCTACAGAGGTTAATTAAAAAAGAACAAAGGGCCAGATACTCCATTGCCTTCTGTTTTGCATAGTCATTTGCAGACTTGGATCCATCCACAACTCACACAGGGGTTCACAGCTCCTCAGACACCCTCCAGCATGGACCACCAGGCTGCATAAATATATGGGGCAGGACGGAGAAGACAACTACGGAAGCAGTGCTTAAATACTTAAAGATCACCTGTAGTTGCCTGATTGACACAAAGGTGTTGGCAGGTAGCCTGGTCACTGAAACAGTTCAGAGGAAGAGGGAATATGAGCTCAGCAGGGGATTTCAACTTTTGAGATTCTCAGCTCTTGTAAATTCATTTCACTGAGGAAAGAGACCGTGACTTTAAACTGTTCCTCCACAATGACAAAACCTACTTCTTCTAAATCTGCCCCTAAATTTACCAGGTAGAGCAAGAAAACACTACCAGCTCAGAATCCCTGCTTCATTTTATATCAGTGCTACCACATCATGAAACTTTAAATGCCCGCACAGTTGAGTGGCAATGGAGAATCAAAATAAAACCAATTTCACCTCTCATGTTAATTTGGTTTCACTTGCATGCTTTCTCTGTCATTATTCCACTTTTCCAGTCATCCATAGACTTTCAGGTGAAACAAGACATGAATTTTAAATGCAAGATTCACATAGGAAAGAAAAAAAAAGTGAAACAACAAATCATTACTTTAAAGAAGGAATATAAAGGAGGCACAGACCTGGGCTGGACAACATTTTCCACAAATTTTCTTCAGTACAAAAGTGGATTTCAACTAACTTAAATATTTCCACAGTCAAGAGCCTGAAAGTCAAAATATTTTTCATTAAATATGTTTTCTGATATATAAAGCATATTGTAGTTGTTAGTTAATATCCTCATTTTTCTGAGTTAACTGTGATGCACTTTAATTCTCATCATTATTGATGTGAAAATCACCCTGGAAGCTGTAGACTGGCCAGGGAATCTAGTTTAGAGAAGGCAGAGGAAGAGGAAGTAGCCAGGAACACAGCACCCAAGGTGTTCTGACACCTTTTTCAAATACCAATGAAAAAAAAATCCACTTTGAAACCACAGAGGTCTACGACATGAGTGTTCCCTTTCTCCTGTGGGTTTCTCCTACTGCCTCAGAAGCCCTATGTGTTCTTCAGCAGTGCTCTGCAGAAAGCTCTTTAGAAATCCTACTGATTTAGCAGGAGCTGCAATCAGTAGTGGCACATGTTTCCATCTTTGTGGATGAGCAATGGACAGCAGTAGAAGTGGGGATGTGATTCTATTCTTGGTGCTGTTCTCACTGACTCATCACTTTACATCTGCTGTAAAGCTCAGGGAATTTCTCAACGGGGTAATGCAAGGATTGGTTAATTTTATAAACTGCTTTATGGCCACTATTACCCAGATGCTACAGAAACTGCACATGAAAGAGCTCAACCTTGAATGAAAGGTGAGGTAAAAGCATAAAATATGAGTGCTACAAGTGGAACAGCTATTATTAAAATGAATTTTATAATCACACCACTGCCACCACACACTTATTCATATTCTTCATTTCTCTGGGTGAGATTCTGTATCTCTTACTTCTGCTGGACAGCAAACATAGCTACACTGCGAAGCATAACTTCCTGAGAAAGCTGAAACTCACTGTGAGGGTATCAAGAGTCAGTCCCCTAAGAAGAGACTTTGTCGTGATGAAAGAGTACTTTGTTTTCTGTGAAAGCAAGATGATTTCTAGAGTGGAGTAGAAGCCTAATCCTGAGTGAATACAACCAGAGTTTAGCAGAATATGGTACCAAGAGCACTCTCCAGAACAGGATCAAAGAAAATATGAAAAATAAAATCCAATCACTAATACCACCTCACTCTTTATTATTTAAAAACTTTCAGCACCTGCAAGAAAAGAGACAAAATTTGGCAACGTTGCCACACTTACTGTTCCTGAGGAATTACAGAACCATGGTTTCCAGATAAAGTTACTTTTTGTGCAGTCTGATATATTTTAAAACTCTTTGTAACAATTAATTGCATAATTCAAATGGCCTCTACACTACAAACAGCTAACATATTTATGCTGGTGGGACTGTTAGTACATTTTTGTTATAAGAAGCTTGGAGGTCTGCTACAAATAATCTCCAAAGAGTAACTCTAATTAGTGGCTAAAGTTGGCATATTTCCTGCTATCTGAAATTAGATCAGAGAGTTAGGCTGAGATGAAAAAGGCCTATTAACTCCCTAGGCTTCCAGTTCCTGTTTATTGGTGGAAATTAATGTTTTGAACTTTATCAACCATTATCTAAAGAAGTCTGGAGTCAGTGGTAACAGAGCGATTCAAGAGAGACTTTACTGCCAGCTTCTGTTGAAGTACCATAGGAACTCTACATAAATATCCACATGAAAACTTTATTTAACGGTTACATGAAGCTGAACAATATTCAGGAAAGATGGTCGAGTGGCCAGCATGCCAGCCTGGCAATTATAAGGATTGGGAGACATTCCTTGCTCCAATCATTCCTTGCTTTAATCATTTCTGCATGGCCTAGAAAAATTCTCTCTTTGGGGAAGGGTGAAAGTGGGGGAGATTAACGACAGCTTGCCTATAGTTAAGCAAATCTTTGTCTTTCCTGCAGCCTGTGGAAACAGAGAGGCTTCTTCAGACAAAGCAGCTCAGTTTTGTGGTGTTCAGTGGCTGGAGTTAGCCTTTGAAGAGATCCATTTGTCATCTGTAAAGTAGAAATAGCACTGCTCCACCTCATGGGAACATTAGACAGATGGATACTTTCCTCTGCTTCCTAGAGACCTCGACCCGCCCTGGACAGGCACATCAGAAGCAAGCACCATAACTCTCCCCACATGGCTCTGCAGCTTCCCTGCGGCCTTTGGTGCTGAGTCTGGATTTTACATTTCAGTTTGCCTTCCACACAACTTCAGCTGCTCTGAGGTTTGCCACAGCTGCATGTTCCTCTCCTCCTTTTAGCTCTGCATAACTTGGAAAATGTTAAAATATGTAAGCTCCTTTTAAACATCAGGACAAGGAAGGGACAGGTAGAAAGACAGCAGAAAGGCAGGCACAAGAAATCATCCTCTTGGGAAATATATTTGAACCTCAGTTCTTAGAACTTCTAAACAAGGAAGATATTTGTCAAATTGTATTTTGCTCAACCAAACACATGAGAAAGGATGCAATTTTTACATCTTGGGGCTAAGCACAGAAAAACAATGTAATTCTAGAGTTAACATATAGACAAATGAGGAAACGTGTTATTAGGTCAGGCTACTTTTGTTCAGACAGAGCCATAGAGAATTTAGGCCATCTCTTAGTTCTGGTAATCAGTCTGAGCAGACAAATCAATGTCTTAAGCTAAAGAAACAAATAGTAAAGTTCGGCTTAGGTTTCAGAAGAAAGTTGTGGTTTAAAGCAATCCATTGTCCCACCCAGTATGTGGAAATTTTCTGCAAAATCCATCTACCACAACAAAAAGATTTACAACTTAATAAAATCTGCAGTGAAACTGTATCATCACAGACAGAATGCCAGTGTACCTTCACCCTCTCCTCCACACCACAAAGTGCACAAACCCTTGCATTTACAAGTTAACTCTTTTCCATCTTTGCTTTCTAGTATGAGTGCGTTTTTACACTCTGTAGTTTTTCTCCTGAAGAGAACAGATAGGATCTGTCTAAAAACACTTTAAGAATCTACCTCCTTAGGCCTGTCTTCACAGCAAAGCCAACATAACTGAACTGCTGTCTCAGGAATGGATCCCATCCCAACAAAGAGCCCTTTTCTTAAAGTCTGACAATGGTTAAAAGCCAAGCTGGTGGCAGTTAAGAAGCCAAGGGTCAAAATTCAAGTGAGTGTAATTTATTCTCCTGACTATCCAAACACTCTACTGGAGAGAATGCAAGCAAAACCAACTTGCATACAACCAGAGTTGCAGTACCATCCCAGAGGTTCATTCCCAGGAAATTTCCAAGTTCTCTCAGTCCCTTCCAACAAACAGCAGTGTATCACAGCAGGGGAAGCAGCAGATGCTTCTCTGAAGTCTCATGACTGAATACAGATATGTGCAGGGTGAACAAGGCAACAGGACAGAGTTCTAGGGCAGAAGTCTGCAAAAGCAGGCTCACTTCTTTCACCATAACATTATATGACTAAAGCAGAGCTGCTTTACACTGCCAGCAGAGGAATGGGTGAATCAAATGAGCCTCCAACAACTAACTACCATAGGAATTTTACTTCCAGGCTCCAGTGCTTTGGAGAAAAGTGTTTATACAGTTATTGTGAATTTCAAGTGTCTCTGTGGATGCTATTTGTACCCTGTATTTTGGGGGAATTAAATAATCCATTGGGTAGGAAGACCTAGACACTGGCAGAAATGGGGGATCAAGCAATCAGGAATCCCTCACCTGGTCTGCTGAAGGAAGCAATGGAACAAACAGAATGCGTTTGTCTTTGAGCATGCTCTGCAAAAACACACTAAGGGTGAAGGCTTAAATACTCAGGCTGAGATAGTGTCAGTTAAAGCAGCAGTGTTCTCCACTCAAACAGTGATGGGGACTCTTTAACAAAGGAGAATTCTTCAGCCAAAAGGAGTAAATTTCTTGCCAGAGGGCAACATGGAGAGATTTGGTCTCTCCTGGGAATTTAAACCAAACCCAGGGACAAGACCAGAGTCATCTGATGCTTAATATAGATTTGTAATATTTTACATTTTAACCCTGTGGGTGTTTATTTTGCTAAGCCTCTTCCTTTAGTGTACTGTTCTGTTGCCCCCAAAGGATGTCACGAGGTGAAACCCACCAGCAAACTGTGGACAGTTTGGGAGGCCCAAGAAGCAACCTCAAGTTGAACAGAAGGCCTGCAAAGTTCAGTGCCATAGGGATATGTAATAAGGACACTTAGAACTATTAAAAGGATGTGCCTTTATGTAGACACAGGAAATTAATGCCTACAGAATAATGTACTTTGAACTAGTCATAACAGCCTGGAGAACATTAAAGAAGAAGGATGAGACCTGTTTTTAACACAGATGATATATGCTTTTACTAAAGGACATGTTACTATTCTGAACCAGTTTTCCAGCTGCAGTTAATAAGCTCTGGGTTCAGCTCCATTTGTGAGAACACAAAGCAGCTCTTTATGATTTCCCCACCCTAGAAATTGCTTCACTTTGGTCTGTTCCCCACAACTGCAGTAGCCCCAAGGGAATCTTCAGCTTACTGGACATTTTTGTTACTTGACCTCTAAGATTTAGTACAGTGACACAGAAGAGATGTGATATCTTGAAGAAGTTAGCCCAGTGTTTCCAGAACCAGGGCAAAAGAATCAGGCCAGCCTGTACTCTCTGTGCTGGGAAGGCTGCTCCACAATACTCCAAGACCTTTTCCTTTGCTGATCCTCTCCTGGTGTCCTTGACAAAAAAGCATGTCTGCACCTCCAGCACAGTGAAAAAGTTCCAAGAGCTCGTGATCACTGCATGCTCCACGTCCTGCCTGTGTGTGCCCAGCCTGTGCAAGTGTGCCTCCAGAGCAGCTCATGCACACTCGGGCACCTGCTCACTTGGGTGTGCTCCAGTCCCTCCTGCACTCAACCGTACCAGTGTGGGAGGCCTTGAGACCTTGGAGCTGCCCTAAAAACCAGTACAGACACAGCAGGCACGCCAATTTCTAAACTTCCCAATGATGAGTCTGCTGGATTCTCTAACCTGAAATGCATGATAGCAACAAATACAAAGTGAGCGAGTGCCCAAGAGCCCCTCTGGCAAACAGGCATTGCTTCTTCTCCATTCATACACACCGCCTTCCCATTAGCTTATTCAGCTAAATAGCATGTTAATTCTGTTTTAGAAATGGTTAGCTCTTCCCCAGCTGCTCTAGAGAGGAAAGCTATGAGTAGTGTTGTTGTTGTTTTAATGTATACACTGCTATTTATTTATATATTAGGAAATACACCTTGTGCATGGAGCAAAAGATTGAATCTCATATTGATTTTAAAGCAACTTTGTTTCCTGCCTCTGGCAGCTGCACCAAGTATTCCTGAACCTGACTCTTCCATGAAGCATACCTGAAAAGAGATAGCCCAGGTCAGGATCTAAAATTGTCATGGAACATGCAGAGCAAGATTTTACAGTACAATAAAAGCACAAGTTAAGAAATTTTGATGACAATGCAACAAAACAGTTCAACAGATTTCAAGTCCAGTAGATACCTCTGCTGTTACCTTCTTAAGTCACATGGTAGTATTTGAATTGGGTGTGAATGTTGCTTTCAGCATGCAGGCTGTTATCTACACCTTTCAGAGTCTCCTGTTACTGACGAGGGAGCACAGTGCATGTATGAACCTAGTTTGCCATCCCTCACCGATCGCTGCAGTAATTACAGAGCTCTCTTGTAGTGCTGTGCTGGCACATTATTCTGTGCAATAGTAAAAAAAAAAAAAAAAGCCTAAGTCCAAGTTATTATAGACTGCACTGAATAAAAATTCCGAATACTTGAGACAAATTGAAGGAATAATGTGTTAGGATTGCAGAATATTGAAATTATTCTCTAAGGCACTCAAGACTTTGGACTCAAGGGGAAGAAGAGATAGGGGAGCCTTTTTATAGAAGGTGGTAATGAGAAATCACACATTAAGTTAAGGAAAGCTGTCCATTTGTTCCTGTACAAAGATTTGGTGGCCAGGTTCTGGAGAGTATTAAGGAGTCACTAGAGACCAAGAAGTAGCAGAGCCAGAGATATGATATCACTAGCACCAGTGTTTGTGCAAAAAGCTTGATGCAAGTTACACAATTGGATGATTTTTTAAATTTAATTTTTAAAAATTAAAAGGGTACTGCTTTTCATAAAAGCATTTTCCCCATGTTTCATTGCAGTGCTACAGATGAATAGAATTAAGGCAAGTCATCTGTTGGATCTAAGTTTTTTTGCAAAAGACTTGTAAGAGTCATCTCTCTACCTGTAACACAGGAAAACTTAAAATTTCTCAGTTATTTCTTTAAATCATGTAGACATCTGAAGAAAGGCATTGCCAAAAGAGGTTTCCATTTCTGTGCACTAAATATTTTGACTATTCTTAAGTTTAACAGCAAATCCAAGGTCAAGATCAACACTCACAAATTCCACAGAGCAACACAAGCAGAAATTATGAACCATACCTTGTTGGAACTGCTGGAGGTCAGGTCTGAATGAGGCATTTGCATTTGGCAAGAGATGTTTATCACTGTCTTTGGAAAGGTTTGTTTCAGCAGAATTTTCCATGCTGTTTTCATGATGGAATAGTCCCATTAACATCATAATTCAGTATCACTTTATCTCATCCATTCTTTACTACAGTCTTTATATCCCTGGATGATCCAAAATTATGTTTATATGTAGCCAATCTCATTAACTCCTACATTTCACGAGATTCTGCATAAAACTAATGTCACATACTGACATGGCCTTGAACAAATAAAGTGCAAGGGAAAAGACTGATGCTTTCTCTGTGGTTTAATACCACTAAGACTAGTGCAGCAGGTGGATTTATGGCTACCCCCATACATATGTGTCATAAGAAAGCACAGCAGTGAACTTTCCAGTGTTAATGTAAAGCTTGTGGAATGCAGTTAACAGACTGGTTTGGCCAGATGTTGAAACAACTCCCTCGGCTTCTTCGCCTCAGTGCTAAAGCACTTCTGATGAAAACCAGCACAAATGTAGAGTAAGAGTTACCCAAGTTCACCCGTAATATGCTCTCCAGCTGACTGGAGAGGAACTCCTCCTTGAAAGGTAAACTCTGTACATTAATCTCACCCCAAAACAGCAACATAGGACTCTAAGTTCACTACTGTAATGGCTGTCAGAGCACATCAGACCAGGTCACCTCAGAGTCAACGGAGACTAGAGGTGGTTTGTCAGTACATTTGAGAGAAAACAGTGAACAAAGAGGATGCTAATAAATTTCTGTGACCCCTAAGAACCCTAATCTCAGCTATAACCCTTGCCTCTGGTTCAAGGATGCACTGTTGCAGTCAAATATCTTTTCTCTTTGGTAGTGCAAATGTTAGAAGAGCAAATACTAAGAGCTATTAGGGACTCTGTCCAACTGTACAGATGCTTCTATCGGGAAAAAAACCTACTTTGGTTGGATTGCCTACTTTTGCTTCTGCTCCATGGTACAAATGTCACGTGAGACAAATAGAAATAGGCCCAAGGACTGAACTGAATCTTTCTAACTGCCAAAGCACTTGCAACACACTGCAACATCTGTACTTTTCCTGGATCAGACCTCACCAATATTACAGAATCTGCTTCTGGAATTGGCTGAAAAGCACAGCTGATGTAGATAGACCAGAACTCCAGATCACACTCCCAGATCGGCATGTTGGCTCAGCTTTTTGACAGCAGTGCAGGAAACTGGTGATTATTTTTGTCATTAAAAGAAATACAGATGGTATATAGCTGGAGTACTGCTATCAAGTTCTAGCCTATAGCTCTTCTAACCTACCAGCCAGGAACCACCATATCCCCACAGCACTCAACAATAATTTATTGTTTATATTACTACAAGTCACATTCTGTCCCTTAAAAACTTTTTTTCAAGGACTCCACAACTGACACAGCCAGGAAAATGCTAATTTTACTGTAGCAAGTAAAGAGAGGTCTGATTCAGCTCTCCTCAATACTGGATGTAGAACAGGATTTTGCCATCAGAAAGATGAAGCGATAGGACAAGCACTGGACTGGCCTCCAATGGGAAAAGGAGGGTAAGAAACAGGCCTGACCAGAGAGCCAGGCTGAGCATCTTGGAATGTGTTGCTGGCAGTTTCTTACATAGAGGAAAATGAGAAAAGTTTTCACCATAGTGGGTTGACACTGGCCAGGAGCCACGCAACCACACAGCCTCTAACTTACCCCACCCTGCTCATTGGGACGGGGGACAAAATAGAAAGAGCAAAACCCAGAAAACTCATAGGTCAAGCTAAAGACAGTACAATAGCTGAAGAAAAGAAGAAATAAAGCAGCAATTGAAAGGCAATCAGTCACCAACTCCCACAAGCAGACTGATGGCCCAGCCAGGGTCTGAGCAAGGGTCACTTTGGAAGAGAGAGCCCTCACTTTCTTCTTGCTCTGCCCTGGCTTTTACTGCTGAACATGTTGTTAAATGGTATAGGATATCCCTTTGGTCAATTCAGGTTGGCTGTCCTGCTATGTCCCTTCCCAACCACCAGCCTACTCCTTGGTGGAGTGGCAGAACACAGGTTGTGGCACTGTGCAAACATTGATTAGCCATAGCCAAAACACTAGTGGGTGATCAACACTGTTTTAGCCACAGAACCACAGAGGCTGATATGAAGAAATTATCTCCTGCCCAGCCAGACCTTATACATCAACTCAGGCAAAACTAATTCCCCAGGACTTCTCTTAATTTTAGCTTGAATAAAAGAAAAGGAAGAAAATCAATGTCTTACTTGGTAACACAGTGACTAAAGTAGTTTTCTAAACAAATGGGCAATTTGGGAACAATATTACCACACAATTCATCAGATTGGCATAGCATATTGAAGTGTTAATCCATCATTTCCTGATTGCATTAAGATATTCAGGAATTTGGGATCAGGCAGGAGTTGGCGTATATAACAACTGAGGAAGTTTGAAATTGTACCCTCAAGAAAATATCACTCAGTCTAACTGGGACACAGTCAAGGACAGTTGGTGAATTCCTAACCAGCATCATTTTTATATATGGCTGTATAAGATACCATATCTAGAATGCAGGAAGTCTGGCTTGGCATCCAGAGCTCTGGACTATGTCTCTTTTGTGACAAAGCAGTGTTGCTTGCCAGTCAGTGCTGTATCATAGCTGTTCCTACGTTAAATTGCACAGCATCCTATCATGAAAATTGGTCTTCAGTGCTTTACACTAGTTGTCACTTATTAACCAAATTGTTTACAACACCAATGTAAAACCTGCTAAAATCAAGTAGTTATGGTTTTGGGATTACAGTTCCTCACACCAGGAATCCAGGACTTCTAAAGGGAAAGAAGGGTGCTGCATAAAATACTGCTGGCAATAGTCAACCAAATGGTTTGTGGGGGGGAATAATTAAATAATGGGATCCTGTTTAATCGGGCAGGATAATTAAAAGTGAAGACAAGGAGTTCAGGTTCCATAGATTACTCAATGGTGCAAGATCACAGCCATAGGTGGAAGGTGAAAAAATACAAAATTTCCACAAAAAGGGATACAATTTCTGTTTGGTACATATCTTAAAGTTATCAGAGTACCTAGAAGTTGAGAACAGACACTATAGAACTGAACTTCACTGAAAAATCACTGCTAGATGACAAACTGAAGACTTTTTGACAGGAAAGATCTGACCATAAAAACAACATTTCTCTTCTAGTGCAGCCAGCTCAGGGCAAAACAAAGGCATTACAACAAAGGAAAATACTGAAGTCCCTCTACATTGCCTGGTGAGAACTCAGGTACCCATTTTTCTAATCTCAGATCTGTTACAGTTTTACAGAGCAATCCTGGCCAAATCATCTCAGAGCAAAACTGAGGTGACAGAGCCCTTCCCAGATCATCATGGGGAATTTTGCAATCTGCAAAACATTTGAAATGTACAAAAGGCTTAATTACTCCATGACATTCATCCCCAGCATGAATGATCTTCTTCATGGTGGCAATTTTTGCCCTTCCCTGAGCCAGAAGTGGAAGGAGGATATCAACACATATCTTGACACAACATTTTATAAGGCAGTTCATTGCTCTGCTTAATTCTGGGGTAAGATTCACTGAAGGACCTGGAGACTGAGGTATGCCCAGAATCATTTGGAGAACATTTAAATCTTCTCTATGCATGACACATAACAGGTATCATAAGGAAAGGCCTGGTGCCCTAAATCCTGTGTGGATCCAGTGAAGAGTCTTTTACATTGGGAAAACTACAGGACCAGTTGTTTTTCTGGAAGAGATGATGACACTGATTGGAGAAGGAGGAGGCTGGTTCAGTGCTCTGTCTATGGGCTTGCAAGCATGTTCTTTTCACTTATCCTTGTCCCAGGAATATAGACTCCAAGCCTGCCTGGAAGAAGTAGAGAACAACTTTCACTCCCCATGTACACAGTATTACAAATGGAGCACTAATTCCCTTGGTCTTAAACTTAACCAGTATTATAAAGGTTAAGAAAACCATATTTAGGTTGAAAGAAAGCAACAAAGCATTCTTCAGTTCTTTATTCAAAGTCAGTGTTGAAGGAAAAACCTTGGAAATGGAAGCAGGGCATCTCACCAGCTCAACTAAATAAAAGATCAGAAGAGGAAAAGCTGTGTGAAATAATTTGCCACCCTGAACTCAATCTGCATTCAAACTCAATTTATAGATGAATGAATGATGGAAACCAGCTTAGGGCAAACAAGCTCCAATCACCATCATTATTATTATATGAGAAAATACCATCACAGCACTCGAAATACTCACTAAAAATAGCACCTTGGGCCCAATTCTTCCTTTACAGTAATGTTATGTTTATGCAATTTCAATTTGTGAAAGATGCATTGAATTTCACGACCACCTACAAAGAAAACAATATCTTATTTGAAAGACATGCTTGCATTTTAAGAGACAGGAATTTTAATGCTAACCCAGGACAAGACAATTGATTTGCTTCTGAAAATGTATTTTAAAAAAGGGAACCATTTCTTTGTCTACTCTTTATCCTGATATTAGGATTTAAAAATGCTATGCTTCGTCTCTAGCAAAAGCATAATCATATGCACGTATCTTTTAATTATAACGAATCTATTTATTATTATGGATCTAAAAGAATCCTAGAAACATGTATGGGGCTGTATGAAGCTGGAGAGATTAAAACATAACATACAATGCAGGTGACTGATGCAAAATATTTAATGCAAGGGAAGGTTTGGTGACAGCAAAATCAGGTCTGCCATAACTGGTAAAAAAGACATGGCAGAACAGAATAAGTTCCAAATCTGAGGCAGCATTTATCAGGGAAAACTGACCTTCTGGCCCATGAGACTGGAACACGGAACAAGCCAACTGCTGAAATGGCCAGAATAATCTAGCAGTGTTGTCATTCAGTACAGACCAAAACAATTATTTTTTTTCTTGTAAATCTAGAATGTGTACTACTTAGCTCTCAACAAAAATTCCGCACATGGAGTTTGCCATATTGCTGTATCCAACCTAACTGGCACCTAGCTAAATATTCAGAAATTTGGTTGTCTTTGCATATCAATGGTATAACTGATAAAGAAACGGTCCCATTTACAAATGCAGGGATACTGAAGAACTCATTTATACAGACACACTTCTCCCCCAGATTGCACAGCCTCTTCAGTGTTTATCATGAGCATTGCTCAGACAGCACTCCTGAGTGGTCCCAGTAACTCGCATCGTGTGCTTGTTGCTGCCACAGAGCCATCTGCTTCCTGACTGAATGATTCCCAGGCCACAGGCAGTCCTCCCATGTTCTGATTCAAACATATAAATATTCACACCAGCATTCACGGATGGATATATGTTGGCAGGAGTACCTATAACACTTTCCTTCCCTGGAACTAAAGCTTTTTAGGAAATAAATCTGTTGTGGTAAGAGAAAAGGGGTCAGGCATTCTGTAAAGCAATTGTATGTGAGTGTATACTTGAAAACCTTCCCTTTTTTTAAATGATACTCACCCACTTTTAATCACAGTCATTCCACTTAAAATAGGAAAAAAAATAGTCACAGCAAACCCTTCTTATGACATGCCTCTCCATCACATCTGTCACTCCCAGGGTTTTTCCACCTAATAACTCTCAAACGATGTCAACAAGAACAATCCTCAAACAAATCATAGAACCTAAACAAACAGAACAAATCTATTGACTTTTTCAAGGTTGTAATGTTATAATGGGCCTGTACAGATCTAATACCTTAGTGATGTTAAAAGTTGAGTTCATTCCAGGCCCCAAGCCTGAAGCCTGTTTATTTGTAACAGTTGTCCATGGCCTTTCACGTCGCTTTGGTTCTTCCTTTATTTGTATGTCAAATGCCTTTGATGAAAGAAGCAATTAAATATTTCCAAAGCTATTTGCACTTAGTATTAGGGTTTTATTAAAGTAAATAATGCAGCAACAAAGCTCAACTGTCTGATTATCCCCCACTCCACTTTTCTCTCTCTTCTTTTTTCTTCTAAGTGAAAAGCAAAACAGGGAGAGGACTTAGTTTCAGCTTTGCCCTTGAAAATCAGGTGCACAGTGTGCTTTGAATTCAGTTTGCACTCACAGCACACATGCACACAGCTGTCATCCCACTTCGATAGCAAAAGCAGACTAAGCTTAGAACAGCAGACGCCCATGACCTTGAGAATTATCAGTACTGATATAACACTTGGTGTGTAGGCACATGCAGGAAGTTAAACCATTAGAGTCTGTTCCTCACAGCTATTGTTGTATCTCCTGGAAGACCCAAAGAACACTATTTTTAACACTGTATAGCTTCAGGGTCAAAATGTACTTGCACAAAACTCTTAACTAATGGTTCTACTCTCTTGCAGGTATTTAGTGACTTTGGTGGGTTTCTCTTACAGAGAAAAGACTTGGAAATGACAGTGATAATCTGCATAAAACCATAATCAGATATACAATACAGAGCATGGTGGTTCGTATATACACTACAACAAATTGAAGTTTCAGTTCCCAGGCAGGTCTGTACTCAGTAATAAGCTCTTGAGAAAAGGAACTAGTAGCTGGTGTAGCGGAAATTCAAGCAAGGTCTTTACAAATTTTCGTGCTTCCCTTTCAGATCCATTTCTACATGCTTGGGGCCAAAGAATATTTAAAAAATTAAATCTTAACAAGTAAAAGCACTCTTTCATTCAAGGCAACAGTGAAGGGAAATGAAAGCACACATCCATACGAAGCACAGGGGTGTGTCCAGCCAAAGTTCATGATAGGTTCTTGTTTCTCTCTAACATTCAGCTTCTCCTGGATTCTTTGTGTTTATTAACAGCCTCACATCTAGCTGTTAAAAAGGCAGAGAATAATCTTAAAATAAATGAGCTACATGATTGTAGCTCTTCCAGTTTTCTCACAGTATTGCATATTTAATGTTTCTCTTTAGGCTGCAGATCCTGAGAGGATAAGGGAACGATAAGGCAAAATTTTCCATTTCCATTAGAAACGACATCTTTTTATCACCCACGGTTTCAGAGAACATGCTCTCACAGATGTATTTCCAAAGCACTCTACAGAGTGAGAAACTGGGAAAAAGGAAATCCAAAGTGTGTGCTTGTATATAACCCCACAGTGTGGGGCTGGGGGCAGGGAGAGGGGAAAGAAGCATCTCACAATGTGACAAGTGATGGAGCTGACAGTGTGACCTGACTTGGAAGACTGTCTGCAAACAACAACTTTCATTTCACGTACTGCTGTTTCAGATGCAAAGGATGATACTTCAGGTGACAACACTGCTTATGATGCCACTCAGGCAGAAAAGAGAGGACTGCTCACATGAGCAAGATTTACATCAGGCATAGTTTGTATCATTCAAACTACCCGTACATCATTCATAGTGGTTCAGGCTACCAAAGGTGAGCTCAAAAAGCTAAAATTTAAAACTCCAAACCTTTTGTGCTATACAGCATGGTTACAGCAAGGTGTAATTTTTTCTGTTTGGAGAGAGAACTCGACTTTCATAAGCCTAGGAAACCAATAAAGCAGAAGTGTTCCAAATAGATGTTACAGAAAAATGCACAAAGACAGTGCAGAAAAGAGACAAAGAAGGGGCAGATGGTTGTAAAAGGCAATCCTAGTCTCTTTCTAGACAGGGGTGTTATTTGCTAGCAATAGCTTTATTAATGACGCTATCAATCTCTCATTCAACATGAGAGCATTTTTGCCACAATTTCCCAGTCTCTCTGCTGAGTTGTATCAGGGGAAGCTGTGTCAGTGACTGGCATGCTAAATTTGGGTGTCACACTGACATGCTTGGCACAGGATGAAAAGTCTGTGCTAGAAGCTGCAGAAGCTGCAAGTGGAGCTGTGTTCACATCACCAACAGATGAAGCACACCAGAGCTGAGGACAAGGCATCAAATCAAGCTGAACCTGCTCTCCTGGGCTTGCTCACTTAGCCCCAGCAGCCGTGCTGGTCAGGGCCAGAAACAGAGTGGTAAAAAAGCACTCTGATGGCAGCACCATGGGGTGGGAGCACATAGAGCAAGATGTGTGGGAGGGGAAGGACCAGGGGAGATAAGGCAGCAGGAGCCATTTCAGACAGCAGAAGAGGGACACTGGCTTGAAGAGGGCAAACACAAACAGAGCAGAAAGTTGAGGCAGTCACAACTGTGGGTGTTCTGAAAGATTTGGGAAACTGCAGTCAATTCATTTATCCCTTCAGCTGCTATCGCTGTCAGAGCCCAGCCAAGGGCAGCAACGATGGAGAGTTTGGGCAGGAGTTTGCCAGTCTGGACACAGCCCACAGTTCTATTATATCTCTCTATAATGAAGCGTTTCACTGATGCCAAGACAGTTCAAAGAGCAGATACTCTGAAAACAGGATTCTTAGCTGCCTTTTCCAGCAAACTGCCTCACAAGCAAGACTCACTCACAATTAGTTATGTTGGCAGCCAGCATTGCCCTGCACCTAGTGAGACACATACAGTAAGGGAATGTGACATGCCACCATAACGACAGATCAAACTAGGACATTCCAGAAGACAAAGTGCTCCGATACGAGTGGCTTAAAGAGGCACTAAAGAATTTATGGAGAATGAAACACAACTTCAGGGAGGGTGATGAAATTATCAGCCTCACCAAGAGCAAACAGAGAGCCAAATGGCAGGATCATATAATCCTGTGCTGCTGACAGACAACCTTGTTGGGAGTCTCAATACATTCATCTTCTTAACTGAAGCTGAGCTGAACTGATTTGATCACCATACTACTGCCAGACAAAAAAACAATCAGAAAGAAAAATTTTAAACATTTTAAAATTTTTAAATGCTTGAGATTTTTTTAGTTAAGAATTTTTGGTTATTGCAATTAATGAGTATAAGTTCTTCATCAGATCTTTATGTTTTTCAGTATAGATATATATTTTTAAAAGATGTTTGGTTTCCTGGAGAGGTTTTCAAATTTTCACAGACATACACACACACACACACACACCAAAAAAAAGGATTTTAGGGAGAAAAAAAGTGCTCTTCCCTTCACAAACCACAAGCTGTGTTTTCAGTGAAAGTCCAAAAATACTTTATGGATTAAATACAACGTCTCCCTGCTTCCTTCCTTGCCATCACACGCTGCCTTACTTCAAATTGCCCTGATACTACAAGGACTAAGAGTCTGATTCAATGATGGCTGACTTGACTGTAAGGAGAGCTGAAAGCACTCAGTTCTCAGTGGAAATGAGTCAACGCCTCACAATGAAAGCCCTTAAGCTGTGGAGTGGAGCAATGCCTTTATTCCAGCTTGCTACCTGCAGGGAGGAGGATGTATGGCCAGCAGCATTGGGCAACTGCTGTTCATTTTCTGCATGAGGAGCAGTAGCATTACGGAGTCTCTGGCTTAAACTGGGCAACAGGGTTTTTTTTTCTGATGTAAAACTGGTCTGATGTAAAACTGAGATAGGACTCAGCCACCAGCCGAATCAACCTCCTGCCAGGCTCCTTGGCTCAGTGCTGGCAAACACACCCCGCGCTTTTGGCACATGTCAATGTTCCCCTGCAACTCAGCAGAATCAGCTTCAGTTCCTCTCCTACAGAAGGCTTCCTTGGAGACCCTGAGAAAGTCACATAAGGACAGAGTTTAAACGTATTTAATTTCTTACAATTTTAATGTTTTTTATATGATACTGACTGCACTTGTATGGATCAATGCATTAAGAAAGATAGGGCTTACACCAGCAGTGCAAGGAAGGGCAAAATGTGTGGCCAAGACAAACGCATGCAAGTTGTGAGGTGCTCAAATAATACACAAAACAGGCCATAGGAACCACAGCAAATTCTGCTCGGTAATTCAGACCCTTGCTATAGAGCAACTACAGCATTTTCATTAAAAAAAGTCTCTTAAGTATGTAAATGTCCTTACCTACTTCCTATAGGTTTGCACCTTCTGTTTGGGGTTCCTTCTCCTCCACTGCAATAACCTGAGCCTCACACATAATACCTCCCAGGCAAGAAATGCCATATGTTGTGGGTTATCTGTAAATACAGGAATGCATATTGGCAGGGCAGTGTGTATGTGCTAAATGATTAGTTAGCTTATGCAATTGCCAAGTTTTCCTCTCATTTCCCACACTCTGGGAAGCATTTGGATAGATTTTCTCTTTGCTGATGCCAGTTTATAAGGACTTAATTATCCTTAAGACAATTTTAAATTTGCCTGAAATGGGGAGAGATGGTTCTAAATCACAACACTCTGGACCTAAATAATCTAACAAGGGGCACTAGATAGCTCCCGTTGGTATGTCTCATATACAAATGCACTGTGTTACATTTTGAGAGCTATGCAGATGAGAAAAGAGGAAAGAAAAGCCACCAGCACATCCTAATCCATATAAGTCTATGGAAGTGCTAGCTTCTGGCTGTCAAAATGTCTCAAGAAAATTTGCCTCTTCAACATGAAATGTCATAGCACAACCAGAATACCTACAAGAATAAAACCCTCTGTTTGCACAGAAACCCAAGAAATTATTGGAGATGAACCGAGCCTCCCTTTTCAGTCTCAGTGTCACAGGTGCTTCCAAACACCTTGAATGTTAATTTAGGTAGGAGATATATATACATTGGGACTGCACAGACTCTCCTCTTTCACATTACATGGAGTGCACAGCAATAATATGGGGGAAGAGGGACAGAAAAGGATAAAGGAAAACTGCTTAGTCCTTCCATGGTCCACTCAGTATTTTCTGGAAATAACTGAGAGCCTGAACCTAGCCTTGGCCCTGACAGCAAATAGAAGTCATCAAGGGAGATTACATGCAAAAAGGAGAATTATTGGGTAGTACAGCAGTAGCAGGTACTCAGAAAGCACAAGGATGGTCTTCTCCTGTTAAGAAAATCATAGGTTTGAAAGAAGCCTAAGGAGGACACTATCAATTTTGAGTTGGCACAGGCCATCTCTCACTTAAAATGAGGATGGCTTCAGCTCTCACAGGAGCACAGATCTTGGCACTAAATTAATGCCTCCCTTCTCCTCTACTGTCTTTGGAGCTGGGATGTCCTCTCTTAGAGGGCAAACCCCTGAAGCTTCCTCAGTGCTCACCCGGATCCTTGAGCTTATACTGGCCTCCTGCAAGAGACACCATCCATTTAATTCAGCTGTAGCACGTAAGGCTCCCACTGAGGCCACGGCCACAGCGCATTGCAGGAGGCAGTCAGGAGCTTCCCCAGCCCAGCTTCCATTCCAGGCTGACAACAGAAATCCAACTGCTTGGGCACAGCTGCAGGGCCCCTTTTACTCAGCTTGCCTCCGATATGCCAAGCCCTGCTGAGCCTGTGGAAATCAGGTTTACAATAGCAGCTGCAGCCATTAGCTCCCTCTTTTGTGATTCCCAGCATTATTATGCTGTTTGCGAACTTCAGTTTAAATGACCAGACTATAGGCTGGGAGAGATGAGACTTAGCAAAAAGCACATACACACACTGACACACAAAGTGTGACAAACCCCAATGGCAAGGTTGTGCTAATAGCTTGTTATTTAGTGACATAAAATCACTCCTAAGATAATACAGGCAGCCTAAACCTCTAGCAGCCCTTTGACAGAGACAACAGACACACTCAAAAAAAGCCCCTTTCACAATATTCCACAGGGCAGCTAAATGCACACAGGACACAAAACAAACTCTAAGAAAACAAGTACCTTTCTGCCAGAAGAAATATGCCCCGTTTGCTCATGTATGATGCACAGGGAGGGGGGAGAGCACTCTTCTCACAGAGGAAAAAGACTGAAGTGGGCTTTGGAAAAGTTTTGCTTTAAATGGGCATTCTAAAAGCGGTTCTTGGAAGAAGCCATTCTTTATACCCTCCCCTCTCCCTCGCAGGAGTGCCTACTACTTTCAGCCCAAGTCTTGACCAGGACATCAAGAAGCACAGCAGTAAAAAATAAATAAAACTGAATACATGTCTTGTTTCACATTTGAAAACTGAACAGACTGTCGACATATGATCACATGTTAACAGATATGATTGCACTTGTGTGATTTTCTAATGAGGACACAGATTTAGTGCTCCAAAGGCATGTAGCAGACCTCTGTGCATACGGAAATAGAGTCGGTGTGGAGGATGCAAAGCCCACTGACGCAGTTAATGTCCATCTTGGCTTAATATTTCAGGCACTAAATTGTGACTATGTGGCCCTAACTGCCTGCAGAGCTGGTGCAGATGTGGGAACAGGTTGGTTATGCCCAGATGAAAATGCACCTGAGAACACGTGGAGCACGGTGCAGACATGCTACGCTGCTCTGTGTGGAGCCAGCTCAGGCTCAGAGCTGGTCCTGGCTGATTCCATGCAGCTGTTCCTACAACACTCTCCAGCATGCACAAGGTGGATTACCACATGTGCAGCCCCATCTCTGCATAACTATCCTGTTCCAGGACAAAAGCTGCCTCCAGGCGTTAGTGCCTGTAAACCTTTCCAGATGGGAGCACACTGAACAAAGACCCCAAAGCTGGTTTGCATGAGTCCCTCTTCATTCAGAAACAAGAGTATCAAAGATTCCATGATCCAGGATGTTCTTGCTCCCCATTGCTGCATACGGTGACAGGATGCAGGAGATGTGAAGATGCCATTAATCCATACATATCCATGCTAACAGCACAGCTGTTGGAGAGACACAAGCAATGCTGTCAGAGGAACTGAGTTAATTTACATCATCCGAGGTTCGTTATCCAAGGGAATACACCAGAGAGGGGTGGCAAGGATGATTGCAGTCACAACCAATCTGTTCCCACTGAGCCAAAGTACAATTTCTGACTTGGCAGGGCCAATAAACAACTGACCCACTGACACCCCTGTTTACAAGGGTTTGGCTCTGTAAGCAAGGAAGAGAGACAGACCAGCATACATCTCATCTCACTTTATGGCTGCTAATTGTCTTGGATGACTCTTTATTTATATAAATAATTTACTTGTGTATCCCACCAAGAAGACACCTGAGCCCTCCACCATCTGCTAATGCTGACTTTAATGATCCACATTCAGCACATGGGTACTACCATTCCCATCCTGCTTCCCCAGCCCTCCAGTAAGGTCCTCACCCATCTGTGCAGGAGGACAGACTAAATGATCAAGGACTAACAATGGCAACCTATCAGTCTGAAAACAGTTCCTGTGGGATCTGACAGGCTTCCTCAGGGCAAGCACTCTGCAGATGAGGCCTCGCTACAGCGACCTGCAGTCCTTGGCTGCTGATGCAGGCAGCTGAATTATTTGTAGTTAAACAGTTGGTCCAGTCAACTTAGACTCTTCTTCCAGTCCTTGAAAAGTAAAATGTATAGGGTTACATTTGTGAATGAGTCTATCATTCAGCTGGTTTCAGTGGGCAACAAACTTATTTTGATTCATGAAGCTATTGGGATGTTTTACTGACGCTTTAGAGCTCAGCCCTGAAAACTTAACCACAATTATGTATCTTTTGTAAGGGATGAACCTAAGCCTCAGTAAAAACCTCAACTTTGAAAGCTTAAAAAACTTCCAAATTAGGCTGAAATCTAACCTTGTAAAGGGTGTGTATTTAGACCAGGTGCTTTTTAATGCATCACAAGTAACAGATGATTTTTGACTGATATGTTTGTAACTTCTCTGAGTAGCAGGACAGGCACTGTGAGTGTTGAGTACAAATGTAGAGATTTTATTTCCATTAGGAATATGAGAGGTGTTTCATACCCTTTGCCTAACATATAATTTTAAAGAAAAACTATGAAAATTGAAAAACTTAAAGTTTGTCAAAATGTAGTCTGACTCCATCTGAAAAGCACATGTTTGTTGCCACTGCATGTCCCAACAATTCTGTATCATACAGCCCCGTACTCCAGGAATGGCACTTCAATTTTCATAACACATTACCATCTATTAGTGAGACATTTGTGCCACACTATACTTTATTATCTCAGATTCTAAGGGCCTGTTTCTTTAGCTATGCCTGTTGGCACCCTTTTCTCACACATTTTGTCCCATTAAGGCCTGTGGGTTTAATTTTATGGATAAGAGTTTGCAAGATGAAGCTAGATTACTACAGCAATGACTACTTGCACATGGAGAGCTCAGAGTATTTACAAAATAATCCAAGCTGAACATAATGACAGTGAAATGTTTATCACTGCTGGAACAGAAGAGTGCACAGCTATTGCTAATTCTCCCTTTTCTACAGCTAAACAATTTTAGACTCCAGGACAGAGAGTGAAGGAATATTTACCAGCACAACATGCGTGCACTGTGTATACAACAGAGTTGCAAACACACCACATGCAAAGATACTAAATGTCAACATTTCAGCCCCAAGCAGGTGCTTGTCTTCAAAAGCAAATCTATTGGTAACCTTTCTGCCAGATGTATTTGGCAGAAAGCTCTGTGTTCAAATATAGGCTCCTGTGGAGCCTCAAGAATGGCTCCTCTAAATATTAACTAACATCAGGAATGTAGAAAAATGTAAACAGCTTCCATAACCACTTTAGGTAGCTACTGCTTTCCCTTTGGAAATAGTAAGTGTGGATATAAAAGAAAAAAAATAGTAAAACACTGTGAAGGCAGAGGAAAGAAGTACTACCTGACGGTGGAAAATTAAAAAACCCCAGTATCTTCATTTTTATGTGCCAGTACCAATGAACACCAAATACCTGCTTTTCAAGTATTCCTGACTGTATTCTCCAGCTTTGCTTTTCTCATGAGTCTTTGATCGCTTGACACAGGCAAACACCTTTTTATTTGCTAGTGTCCCCCTTCCCTGTATCCTGGATTTGCTAACCACTTCAGAGTTTGTTGGCAAACACTAGCAACATTCAGTCAAGTCAGGTCTATACCCACCATCTCAGAAAAGGTCTTGTCGTACATTTCTGGAATATTTTATTACTCCATGACATTTTTGCCACATGCCATATCGGTCAGAAGATATGAATCAGTTCTCTCTGTAGTAGGTGAGAGGATGTGTCCTCTTTTAAATTCTTTCATCTCTTCCTACCTTGCTACTCTCATGAACGCTGCTTTCACATAGCCCTTCAGTAAACTTTTCTAAATATGCCCCTGGACCTCTCATAATCTTAAACAGCAGTAGAGACATGTTTTCATTCTCCTGACCAAAATTTCTTGTAGCACAGATAAAGAAGAAACCTGATTCAGATTCGTATCAAACATCAGTTCTGTTGTGATCGACAGAGTGGTTCATCAGCATTCACAATCCCGGTTTACAAGTAACATCCCAGTTAATAATCAGTGCTACGTGTGGGTTACCCTTCATGCTTTACAACACAAAATTGAGATAACTTGATATAACACCTTCACTCACAATGCTTTCTGTGCAATTACGTTGCCTCTGATATCACACAACAAAATTAATATTAGTCACAGCTTATTCACCCATATGTCTGAAATGTATGGGAGGTGCCATTTCAGCTAAAAATCACTCATAAGATTTCTTCCCTCTGCTTCACCAACAGGTGGTGGAAGACAGCTCCTTATTGGCGAGGTCCAGACCACAGGCATACACGTGGGCAGGACTGGAAAACCCAGTGCCTCTTTAGCAGAGAGAATGTGAAACAGCAATGCAGCTTTCTCCTTAGAGTGTGCATCAATAAACACTGCTTCAGACTCTCCGTAGGGGTATCAGACTTCAGTGTGTGTGAGACAAGGCATCAATAGCCAATTTACAACAAGGAGGTAGAAGCTTGGAAAATTTTCTGGCAGAGCAAGAAGTCGTCTGCTTCACCAGTGCAGAACCTGCTGGCGTTGGCAATACCTGCAGAAGAAAATATAGGAAATGTACTTGAAAAGCCGATCCTTAACCTACAGACACCTTCACAGAGTGAAGGGTTCAGATTTCACAGTGCTTAAACTGACTGTTCCAAAGACATTACAGTCAGAGACCTCTCTAGACTTGGGATAAAATGGGGCCTTTTCAGCTGTGTGTACTTCTGCCCTGAAACCTCTATATGGTTTAGAACAAGAATCAGACCTTTTTCAATAGTTACCATTATATCAACTCATTCTATAAGCTAAAAGGTCCTGAGAGCCCTGGGCAGCTGAAGTAATAATACATTATACTGAGCATTAATATCCCAAGAAAATAAAAAAGTTAAGAAATGTGGTTACCTTTTTGTTTCCAGTTTTCAACAAAGAACAATAGACTATTTCTCACTTGGCAGTCATGAGTTATAACTCCTTAGTCATAGAGGAAAACCCAGTCCATCAAATTTTTTGATGATTCAGACAGACCTCCTGAAAAAATATCTTTTTGTTCACTTAAACACTTCACTTTTGACGGGTGATCAGATTAATTTCTATTTATAGCTTCTTCCTCCCCTCCCAACAATGGTCTAAAACTGATATTAAGGCCAAAAAGCATGACAGTTCACAAATCCCACTCCTAACTGTTAGGTAAATAACTCCTATGTGACTGCATTTGCTTTTCTAGAGAGTCATCATCTTTTGCTGCTTTTGCATCCAACAGGAGGAGGATCTGTAGTTCCCCCAACCATATATCTGCATGCTACAGCTTCTGTTAGTTTGCCATCCCTCCAATACATATTATACTAGTCTCCACTTTTTCCTACAAGTGCCTAGTGACCCAGCATGTGTTTTATTTGTGGTTTTAATAAAAAAGGTTTCCCCAGAATAAGGGATATTCAGAAGATGCTACAGACGAGAGAGCTACAAATATACAGCCAAAATAATAGGAATATATTTCACCAGGATCTTGAAACACATGAGGAAAAAAAAGGCTGTAGTTCAGTGCAGCCTCCATTACCACCCATCAATGTGGAATTTCTGGAGGCTACAGAGCACTGTGCTCTTGGACACAAGGAAAGAGAAGGCTGGTGTGTCAAGCTCAGGTGACCAGCAACTACCCAGGGTATCTGGAAACCAGACCTTCTCTTTTCAGCCTGCCATGAGCTTTCTTTCCAGCCCCAAAGCCATTCAGCTTGTATGTTTTAGCACACACTCTTTTTTTGTAAAGCAAGTAAAGCAGTACCTTTCTGAAATGCTTTGGGTAGAAAACATCAAATAGGTCTTGCCTAGAGGCCATACAACAAACCTGACTAGCAGGTACCTATCAGGTACCAAGGTACTCTTTGGTGTGCAAAGTCACTGGTCTACATAAACACTGCAGACCTACATATACATTGAGGCAGTAGCTATTGGTGGCTTGCAGGAAAGGGTGGTTTTGCTCTGTGTACTCTGCAAATACAGCAGTGATCAGATCTATACAGACAGTTTGAGAAAAGGTCAGGGCTCAAACTTCCTCTAGGAGTTTCTACTCTTCCCAGAAGTTCTCATAAATTTACCCTGATTTGTTGGGTGAAGTGTTACATAAATCAGAAAAATCTCGGGGTCATGGTTTTTGGTGAATTCAGAGAGCAAATGTACTTTTATTTCCAGAACAGAAGACACAGTCATCTGTCCCATTAATTATTGCCCTCTGAATTCACCTAGTATCAAGATTTTTTCACTCCCCAAATCCTCTTTCTTCATTCTTACCTGTTCTTCCCTCAAGCACAACCCTCCACAGGAGTGGCATAATGGATTCCTGGTTAGCATGGGAGATGCAATCTCCTTTGATGGTACTAATGAAGCTCACCAGAGTGATTAATTTATCTTCTTCTTGATATATTTGCTCATGCCAACTCCAGGAAAGATTCTGTCAGTCAGGTTAACGTTAACACTGAAGTATCAACTCCTCAAAGCTTTAACTAGATCAGATATGATATAGACATGACATGGGCATGATTTTCATCTGACTCAAGGAAAGTGAAAATCGGGTGTAGGAGGCTAACTTTCTTCCCCTGTGTTTGTATCTCCATTTAGTCTTTCTCACATACTTTCAGACAACCTGGGGTTATGCTGTGACAACTGAGAATGCATGTGTTTCTCAGAGCCTCTTTAAATTGCCAATGAGAAAATTTTTTGTCCCAGCACACCTCTTGATCTCAGAATGAAATAAGGTTAGAATGGTTAAAGTACAAAGAGTGACGTAAATGATTTACAGTGTTTTGCCGGCATACCCAATGGAAGAGCTGCTATTCCCTTTAAAAGTGAATATACTTCCCACTTGAAAGTGGTAGGAGTTTACAACTAAGAGAAAAAGTATTTTAAAAAAATATTTTAAAAATATATACCTCCTACTTTCCCCAGGCATAAACAAGCTCTCTCTTCTTATCTGTGTTTCAAATATCCGGCTTTAGCTTGTTAGACTCCCAACATTGATATAATTGGAAGGGATGCATAGAGCAGAGAGGAAGAACAGCAGAGAAAAAATTCTCAGTCAACTTCTGGGCCTGATTTAAAGAAAGTGGCAACCATGGAGAGCATCAGCCATTCTTCAGCTAGCTACAGATACAAGGGTCAGTAAGATGAAGAGGCAGGATGAATGCTTCAAGACAGAGGCACATGGAAAATGGAGCACTTATGTGGGTGCAAGACAGAGATCATGAAAAAACACCCTCACAAATAAATCTATACCTTTCTACACATCCCATCTCTGTCAGCACCTCTTTCCACATATTCCACACATCCCCCTCAGCACCTCTTATCTCCCTTCTCGCACAAATCATGCTGGGGACTGGAGACCGCAGATGTTTGGTCACCCTTCAGGTAGCAACACTGAAAAGCACATCTTCTCTTCCCCACTATTTCCTATTTGTTATTACCTGCTGCTGGAAGTCAGTCCCCCGAAGTTACAAAGTGTGTGTCACAAACACACACTGTTCTCCTGGGAGAGCTGCTTCACAGGAACGTCTCCTAATCCACTTCAGAAAAAAACAGCAAGTTAGCTTAAAATGTTAACTGAGTGGTTCACCAAACTTGGCTAATGTTCTCTTACTGTTTGGTTTAGGGAGTGCTCACACTAATCACTGGGTTAGAGGCAGTAATTTCTCATTTTGTGGGTAATGATGAGAAGTCTGAGGCAAATACCCAGCTAGCTGGGATGGGACTGGAGGGAAGTATGTTTTTATTTTTGTCTTAATGCAGAGATAAGATTTAACATTTTTCAGATATGTTTAACAGACCATGGTCAGCTACTCAACAGATTCTAATGTAAAAACTTCAAACCGCATCTGAGACAAACACAAAAACACTGTCTAAAAACCATTGACTAAAATGCACTAATTACCATACCATTTTCTTTATCTTGACAGAGGCCAAGACTGTCTTCTGCCTCAGGGTCCCACACAGGCTCCCCAGCTGAATCTTGCATGAGCATCTATCATTCCTCACACTGCTTTGGCTAAACCTGTAATACATTAATCACATTAAACGTAAAGCTTAACTCAGTCTTATTGTGGCATCTTCACCCTCACAAAATTTGTCCCTTTCTGGGAGATGTTGGTAGAGACAAAACTTTGGAATGGATTTGTTAGAGTTAGAAAGGAAATAAAGATCTCAAATTTGGAAAGATGCTAGAAGAACCTTGCAAAACATATTTTATAGACACATTTCATGGACTGTGAAGGAATAAGACATGAATGTCTCTACCAAAGACAGCACATTACAAAGCAAGAAGAGATGACTATAAAGACCCTCGGCACTGTCCTTACCACAACAGGCAGTGAAAAATACATATGTATCTGCAATTACTGAAAAATTCAACAAGAACAAACCTAGTAAAACTAGAATTTTAACCACAGCAACATATTTTGAAACTGTCTCACCCAGCACCTCTGTTGACACAAATGGTCGAACTTCCTGTATGTCTTAAAAGAAGTCAGTAGCACATCACCATCTGCTGGGTCACCAGCACCATGCCCAGCAGTATGTAAAATAACCATTCTTTCTATATTAAGACAGAGCTAGAGCTGGTTTAGTGGTTGGTGAAGGTTGCTAAGACGAGACGTCTGATTATGCTGCCCTAGAGAGCACAGGAGGTTTTGCGGGAAGTAGAGGCTGATTCTATTTCAGTTTCCTGCAGAACAAGACACACAGCTGCACTGTCATTATGCAGGGTAGGGTTCCAGCTCTAAATGACACTTTGAGTTAAATCATGATTTTTTTTTTTTAATTTTTTTTTTTTTTTTTTTTTTATTTTTTTTTTTTTTTTTTTTTTTTAATATCTGTTTCATCTTGTATAGGCAATTTCAAAGAAAGAAAAACCTGGTTCTAAAATGATTTTTCTGTTTTGGAAATTGTGAGATCAAAGCATTCAAACGTGCAAAAGAGGGATTACATCTTCCCCACTCAGGAACTGTGGCCACTGAAACATGCACTATAAAAATCAAAATATCTACAATACTGAGAACTGGAACAGAATTTTCAGATTTGAGTTTCAGCTAAGCTCTCAACTGAAAACCAAAATGTTTGCTGATAAAATAGAAAAGTCAAACTTTTAAGACAAATATTTAACTATTTATAAGGTTGATTTTGTTGGGTTTTCTTCAAAAGGGATTTTTTTTCCTATGTGGTCCTTTAAAATGCAGTGAGCACAATACATATGGGATAAAACTCCACTTTGTGTCCAGGAATTTGGTGAGGGTTTGTCTGTCTAGCTGAAATCTTAGCTGGAGTATCTTTGTCAGTTAATTATTTCCAGGTAACTGTTTTCAGATCTAAGATATCCCAAACATCACACCAGAGCTGCCAATTCTCATTAGAAGATTAATAATAAAGGACCAAATGGAAAAAACAGAAGGTGAAATCAGCATAGGCTGCCACTTTAAATGACTCAGGGAACACTTGACTTTAAGACTAACTCCCTATCTGTGTCACATGGATCCTTAATTTCTTACCTCCTAAGCACAAGCTAAGTCTCTAGTTTGCTCCTGGTGCTTAGGGGCGTGGTGGTGGCCGTGTGACACGGGCACACATGAGCCACGTTCTGCTGTCCAGCTCACAGAACGGCTGACGAGGGGAAGGAGCTATGGCTCTATCGCTTCTGGGGGGGGTGGCTCCCAATACTCTGCTATTTACCTTGCCTTAAAGCTGAAGTTGCAGCCCAGGCATACTTTTGGCATGTCTGGGCGCACACAACCCTGGGCTACGCCCTCAGGTGTGTACAGACGGATACCGAGAGTCTGAGGAGGCGATAACACTCCGAGGTCTCTGCAGGGCAGGAACCTGACCGGGGCAGGGCTACTGTGGTTGTTGACAGCCAGCCCACATCATGTTCTGTGTGGGCAAAGCTCCAAGTGCTATGGAGAGAGGTAATGGAGTCAAGCGAGGGATGCCCTCAGCTTACTACTGACACGAATGAGGGCTGCCCAAACTTGTCTCTCCATTCAAAAGTTATTTTCTCAACTCTTTCTGAAGATAGGGCAACTTTAAAAAGATTTAAAAATAAATAAAGTAGATGGGTGGTGAGGCCTGAGCAAACCAGGGATCAGTTTCAAGTAATGTTAGTATCCACTGGTGCTTTCAGTGGGAAATTCACTATTAAACACTATGCCTGGCCTGAACAATTGTAGCCAAAGACTGGCTATTTTAATTACCTTATTGATTATTTCCCTAAGCTGTCATTCTAAAATCTCAACATGAAACACAACAAATTGGAGACAAAAATGCAGTTTGTTCTTTGCAAACACAGCTGTCTATGAAATTACTCCCTGGATATCCCCCGGCTCTAATGAGCACAGCTAGGTGCATATCTGTGTGTCTTTTCACATGTTTTCTGCAATCTTCTGCAAACATGAATTGTATGAAAATACTAAGTACAATGAAGAACTGATACTGAGGGTTTATGAAACTTCTAGAATAACATACAAGCAGACTTGATATGCAGCTCAAGTACAGCAGTCCCTGACCCAGCAAAGCACTCCAACACATGCTTTATGTTAAGTCTGTGAATATTGTTACTGAAAGCAAATGAGACCACTTGGTGTTGGAAGTGTTTTGCTGGATTAAAGCCTAAAGAAAGAGGGGGAACTGCACAAAAGACTTTTTATGACAAATAAGAGGGAGAATTCTACCAGTACTGTCGAAAACAAAAAATGACTGGACACCTTCTCCACTGGTTACTAGGATATCTAACTTCCATTTACCCCTGCCACATAAACTGCAAATTCCCAGGAGGAAAAAAAAAAAAAAAAAGTCTTAAAAACTTAAACAGTTAAGGGAAAAATTGGGAAGTTGTTTTCCTTTAAGTCATGATGAGTACTCTATAACTTCAAGACAAAACCCTTATTTTTGCAATATATCACTACAGTTTTAGATTCCTGGAAAACTATGTTCTTAAAGGAAATATCCTCACCAGTTATAGGAAGCATTAAAATAGTGAAGGGCTTACAAAAAAAAAAAAATAATAAGGGATGAAGACCTGGTTTTTCTAAACCAAGCGGTCTTGTACATTACCTTGGTACTGTATAGGCATCTTGGGAAAAATAAAACTTTGTCCCAAGTCACACAGAGGTAGGTTCATGCAAAAACCATGAGTGAGGGTAAGTTACCAGAATATAGAGTAGCTAAGCCAGGGAGAGGAGGTCACAGGGATGTAGCAAAAGAGTGTGATTTTAGTGCATCTCAGAGCAGCGATATGGTTCTGGTCCCCTGACATGCAGTCCCCCATCTCTTTTCTTCAGAGATGAAAAGATCAGCACTGTCCCTCCCACTCCAAGACATAGTCAGCAGTCAAGCAAAACAACATATCAACATGGCTATTCAAAAATGAAGAGTGAAGAGTGGAAAAAGATCAACCTTCATATACATCAGCTTCACTGTTACTCTGCCACCTCGGTCACCATGTGTAAATTGACAGCATGACTGTAACATCGATTATATCCAAGGAAATGATTCTGCAAACAGTGGCCGTATGTCAACAGTTTTTAGATTTTCTGTGCTGAATCACAAAGGCTTGGTGTGTAAACATGGTGAGGAAAGCAGCAAAGATATTTTGACCAATTTGATGATTAACCCCTGGTAAAAAGTTGCTCAACCTAAATAGACTCTTGCCAGAAATGCTCTTCCCTTGTCCTGTCAAAGTGTTCATTCATTGGACTGCTAAAAGTTTGCAGGTTTTGTGTAACTTTGCTTAGATACATTCAAAATTTTATTTCTCTGCTTTGATTCCTGGAAATATAGTTGTCTCCTATCATTTCACTCCCAGGTAAGAGCCCCAGGCTATTGTCAGAGTATCTTAGAGACATAAGTCTTTGACGTGGATGGAAGTAGTAGATAGTGTAGCGGCAGCTCACCTTAAGAGCATGTTGTCTGGGAAAAAAAACAAACCAGCCTTATCAAGAATAAAGAAAACTTCTATTTGAATTTGGAAAAATGAAAACTATATTTTCTTAACTGAAGCTAGTTTGGGAGGTTTTTCTCCTCATCTCATTTCCATGGCCTAGCAGTAAGATTACTTTCATTGAGAGGATTTATTAAATTTTGCATCAGAGTGTATTATTTTTTCCAGTTGATCATTTTAAGAATATAGAGGAAATTTGGCAGCGAGTGGTTTCCAGTAGCTCGAGATGCATGTTTGGTACAACCCGTGCACTTCTGACGTATATTTCACCCAGCTGAGGGGAGTATCCTGCACACAGCCATACCCGCCCCTCATGAGAAACCCAACCACAGAGTGTCTCAACTCACGCACTTGGGACTCTCTTAGCCTCAGATACTAGTCTCAGAATAATCATACTGAAAATTATGACTTTCTCACCTACAAAGATTACTTCCCTTGAGGCTTCTCAGTTCCTTCCTCTCAGACTATTTTCCTTCCTTCATACTCATGTATTCTTTCTCACCTACCTCTTTCCTTCCTCTTTTTTCACCTCTCTTATCTACTTTATTTTGTCATCTTTCTGTTCTTCTTCTCTTCCATCTTACTTAACCCTTCAGTAAAGAGAAGAGAATATCTCAACCATTTGTGTAATGTCCCCAAACAGACACTTGTCTGGGACTTGATTAAGGGATGTCTCTTTCAAAATTTATACCGACACATAAAAAGAGCGAAAACTACAGCAGTAAAGAGGTTACAAACTTACAAGGAAAGATTAAATCTTTTTTGAAGGTCTTTCTCAGAATCACCATCATTTTTTTAACAGTGAGTTAGGGTACCAATTAATTGAAAACATCTTCATTGCTGTGATTTTGGAAAAACACTAAAATACCTTAATGCAATTATTCTTGGGAGTAAAAGTTATCAGTTTGAGTATGGGTGGATAAATATAATGGGTTGGGCTTTGTTTCGTACATAAAATTTTGTACATAAAATTGGTTCTCTTATCTCAGGAATGTTCTCTTACTGCTAATCTGTTCCATGTGTTTTGTGAACTACTCTGTATTTTGAGAACTTTTTCACATCGGTTTTGCTTGAAGAAAGAAATCAGACATACTTTACTGCTTAGCTTTCCTGTTGAGTCCAAACAAACAGTCCCATTAGGTGACATCACCCTTACTAACCTTTAAGTAATTCCACCTACACAATTCTCCTTCAGCAGCACTTGCACACAGTGAAATGGAACATAAAAAAAAAACAAAATCAGAAAATGTTGCCAGTTGGATTGAGTCATCTGTACTTGTGAACATCTTGTGAACTGTAATGCAACTCCAAGCTGAAATGAGGCATGTTAACATGCACAAGTGTAAAACTATGCACAAACACTTAAGTCTCTTTGTGTAGATACATCCTTGCCCTCACAAAACCATCTGACATGACTGCAGTCACATAATGACTACATCATACAAAAACTGAAAAGCAATGAAACAGCAGTGGTCCCTTTATACAGACAAATCATGAGAGAAGGCAGGTGAGGTCACATTTTTGCAAAGTGAATTACCAAGGTACCGCTCCATAGATGCAATATTAAAACTAAGATAAATGTTCCACATTGGTTCCTCACATCACAGTTGCTGGATGTTGGCATCTCCATCTTTGCTTCCTGGGAGCTATCTGCTGGTTAATGTCAAACTACTTACATGCACAAGAAGAGGTCCATATGCTCACCAAAAAATAAGGTAGAAAGTTCATCTTTCTTTTGCCACTGACTTAGTGCAAGGTGTCTGTAGAAGACTCTTAAGATGCCTCTCCCACTGCTGAAGTCACTGACTTTTGAGTAAACTCTACTTTTATAGAACTTGAACATACTTTTAGTTAAATGAAGCCTAAATGAGACTTCAGTATTCTTTCACCTTTGAAATGCAGTACAAACATGAATGGATATGTTCCAACATAAAAATATGAACATTTCTATTCCTCCTCTTATGTTGGCTTCTTACACAAGAAAAAACTAAAAGCAAAATCCCCAAATGTGGTAACTTTACTTACTTTAAATAAATTAACTTACTTTAAATAAATTAAAATCCAGGCAGTTTTCTTGAATTCTGTAGTGGGCTGGGTTTTTTCACACAAGATGATATATGCTAACTTTAGTGTCCTAGAACACTATTAAAGAAAAATAATACATAGATGAGAAATCAGTAGTTTCTTCATCTGAGAAATGTTAGAGTGCTGAAAAAGTAACTTTCTAAATTGGGGATGGGAGAAAAGTATTTTCAGAAGATTTTTTTTCATCCTTTTTTTCTTCTGTATTTTGTTTTTCACCCAGCAGATTTTAATACTTTCATGACAGCTCTCATAGCACAGTGTCTTTTGTCATTGATAACCTGACAGGACACCATAAATATGCTCTTGCTACATCACTGGCTGGTGAAGAAGAACACATCAGTGATAGCCCAATAGTGAAACTGTAGTAATGAATTTCCCAACTCTCCAATCTTCACTTATCTAGAAACCTGTCAGTTTGCAGGACATTGATACAGCTCTCATTTCTGGAATATCTGGGGGCCCAGATTTACAGAGACAGTTAAACTTCTATGATGGACATAGGGTATTTGTGGGTTGGATTTTTTTGCAGTGTTATAAATATCTACATAAGTTTATATTTTCACCTTTAGGCATTTCAGTGTGTTTCTATCCAGTCCTAAATGTTTTATGAATTAGCAACTTGAATACATAGCTGTTCATCTTAAATTACTCTTAATCAGTCTAACCTCAACTGAAACACATCCTTCACATACCACACTCTTCCTGTCAGTGGCTTTGTAAGTATTTAGCCAGTATTTGTTGAGATTTGTATTTAAGGTTGGTACAAGTTTCTGCAGTATCTGAAGCCATTCTAAGCATGGATTGCTGTTTCTTAAAATGCCTCTGAAGGTATGCTTACACTGCAAGTCCAGCCAAGTTTGAAGTTGCTCTCCAGGTCAAACCTGCTCACTCTGTTGATTACACACGAACATACACCCAGGTACAGACCGAGGACAAGCAGTCTCAGGAACTGCCTGAGGTGGAGCCTGAAAACTGACAGCTGGGTAGCACAGGTTGACCTTTCTGTTCCTGGTGATGTGGGTAAGTCATCCATATCCAGGACCAAGCAGACTCATCCTATTCTATCCTAAGCTCTTCCCAAGCACAGTCTTAACATTCTGAGTCCATGCTACGCTGAAATAAGAGCCAGCAATGTGGAATCACACAGGCCACAGAAGTCACCATGATTAACCTCCCCTAAGTATGCTCTTAATCTCTCAACTCATNAGCTGAAATAAGAGCCAGCAATGTGGAATCACACAGGCCACAGAAGTCACCATGATTAACCTCCCCTAAGTATGCTCTTAATCTCTCAACTCATTTAAAACTAAACAACTTAAAGGGAACAATAAATCAAGGCAAAAGTCCTTCAACATTCTCATCAGAGTTTTAAAGTTATGCAGAACAAAATCCAGACAGAAGAGATCATACTTAGGAGGAGTTCCGCACACAAAATTACCTTGCAAAAACTAAATCCATGGCATGTTCTCCTTTTAGACAAACTGGCTTAACTCATCTGTGCACACATACACACTGAAAAGAGAGTAGCACTTGCCCCTTCCCCTGTTCTAAAGCAGGCCGTTTAAATTTGATTTGTAAATGATCTTGGCATCAGTCCTCCTTGTTAGCTGCTGGCAACAAAGATAAAATACACGGAGAGAGTGGTCAGTGTTCTCCAGGAAGACCTGTTTCCACTTATTCTTGTCAGACACGTGAATGTGCAGCAGCAGTATTGGACATTCTAGCTACTGCCAGCTGTGTGAGATGTACCAAGCAGCTCAGGGAAGAGCTCATAGAGAGAAACAAACAAGAACGAGTATATTAACCCCTCTCTCACTCATCCTAGCAAGAAATTCAATAAACAGAGCTTGAGGCACAGTGCTGTAAACCTAACATCTTTAAAGGCAAAGGGAAAAATCCAAGAACACTTAAAGAGAACAAGCAAAATCAGGCATGTGCCCACTCTGTGGGGGTAGCCAGATGCCTAATGGTGATTATTGCAGACTCTTTCATCTAAATACACTGCAGGAAAGGAAAAGATTAAAACAATTTTACTTCATCTCTCTTATTTCAAAAACATATGTGCAAGTGGCATGGGCTGAAGTGCAAAATATTAATAATAAAGTCCCTACTCAGACTGTTCACAGGATATTAAAACCCCCACAAAATACAACAAACCAACCAAACAAAATACCCCAGTCTGTTCACCTGCCCCTTTGATGAATATCTTTGGCATTATCTTCCAGGCAAGAATCAATTCCTTGACAATTCCTAAGACATTTATTTAGGGATTTAAGGCTTCAAATTGAGCCCTGCCTGGTAAGTGCCACCTCACTCCACCTCCTTGAAAAAAGACAAAGACAAACAGGAAGACAGGGCAAAGAAACGAACTGTCTTATTCCGATTCTAGCCTCCACTCTCTCTCTCTCTCATCTATCACATTTTTTTCATCTCATAGGTTTCCTGTTACAGATTCTCTCCTTATTACGGTGCTTCAGATCAGAGCTGCCTACCACAGTTTGGTTTTAAACACCATCATCATCCCAGAGAGGTTAAGCACGTTTTAGGAAGACATTCATTTTAGACAAGGTGGATCAATTATGAGGCTGTTTACAGCATTCATTCATTTCAAGAACATCCAGTACATAGAGTTTTCTCCTGGAGGGAGAAAGTCTGCAAGAGAAAATCCAGATAATGCAGCACTTTTTGGCTGTTGAGAAAGGCTTAAGGCCAAGTGCTGTTCTATTACTTCCATACAGCCACTGTTTTCAATAGGAACAAACACACAAACATCAACAGAATTTAACTCCTCACTCTTCTGTTGACAGACTCATGTGACTGATAGTAGCCAGACAGAGTCCTAGACGTAATGTTTCTGCTACTAAATTTGTTTCAACTTTTAAACGACTATGTTGACAGAATCCACAAAATTGCAGACATAGAAACAAGTGTTTTCTGAAACTCATCAAAAAATGCTAATCTGTTATTCAGCATGAATCATTACTACAGCAGGAATTCCCAAAAGCATTGTAGGAATGGGGGAAAAGAAAGTACACCTCTCCTAATCTCATTGGATTTTAGCAGGAAAATGAGGTAAGTAGCATCAGATTTTATAAGTGTACAAAAGACAAAAACATGTCTAGGTCCTTGTCTCTTGGGCACATAATCACATTATCACAACTTGACAAGCACAGTAACGGTTTTGTATTAGACTTCTATACAACTGATAACGTGGTTTGTAAATTACCTGTAACTTTCCAGCAGACTGAAATTCAGAGAGGCTGAAAAGAGTAAGTATGGACACTGCTAGACTGGCAGTATCCTTAGGTACTAGAACAAAGGCAAAAGATACTAGAAGATATGGTAATTGGCAATAGGACATACTTTTACACACAATATCACGGTGTTGTATGACCTGCATAGACTGAAAACAACTGTTGGACAAGACAAAATAGACTGTGGGCACCCATGGTGTTCTTTGGATTAATATTACTCTTACCTCTCTTCCTATGACTTAAGTACCCTAATAATTTGATTACCTTGGAAAAATGAATTGGCTGCATATACCGAGATTAATTAAAAAAAATCAGAAAGAAAAGTTTTAAAATTTGCAAATTCTATCATAGGAACTGCTCACCAGAGAGAAATCCATGTGGCACAAACCTAGCCCTGGAATTTAAGACTGGTTCATTCACTGACCCATGGATTAAGACGGATAAAAGCTGCCAACTTTACTGTCTGATCATTGACACGAGATGGAAAGTAAATACAACTGGAAATCATTATGCCTTTGGATTTTATTTTTCACTTATTTTTGTTTGCTGAGTGTATTTGGCATAAATGTTACCACTTAGAAATGGAACAAGTCTTAATAAACATTCTAATACATTCTTCTACAGTGTCCCAAATTACCCCTGTGGAGCATGCACTGGCACACTGGCCTATGTTTCATGGAGTTCCCACCATTTTCTTTGAAAATCATCCTACATCTACTAGACAAATTATATACCCTGGAACAGGCTGGGTTGCAACCTGTCTGCCCTTCTTATTTAGCCTGTTTTCTTCTTCCAGCCTGTCCCTCCCAGGAGAGGAGACTGAGCTGCTAGAAATTCCTGGTATGAAAGAGGTTGGGACTTGCTGATCACCTAGATATTTCTGTTGGAAAAGAAGAAAGCTGTTATTCAGACAAAATGCTTCCTACCTCTGGGTTTGTCTTATTTCACGTGCCCACACTGATTCCTCTCATTTATCTTCATCTGGCACTTGAGCCAGCTGCTGCTTAGCCAAGTTAGGTGCATTACACATTTTCATCTTTCCTTGTAAGCAATCATGTCAACCCCTCCAATCATCTGTGTTGCTGTGTGCTGAATTTCCTCTGATTTGCCTCTAACTGAGCATCAGGAGCTTCCAGAAACTGTATCTGAAACTGCATCATAATCTTGTGCAGGTTTTTGAATGGCACATGGGCAAAGTATGGAACAGGGGGAGATGCAATTTAAATTTCAAGCAGCCAATTACTCAGCAGCTGCATTCAAGGTGCTCACATTTCCATGCCACAACATGTGCACCTGAACCCAAACTACCCTTTGAGAGAGGGGCTGGGGATGAAATTGATCAATGCAACAGAGCACCTTAGGCTCAGGGAATATCAGGGGCAAGAGCTTCTGTTGAAGATCAATAAAGGAATATCTGTAAACTCTGACACACCAACAGATCTCAGCTGCTGCAGTACCATCAGCCTTTGAGCTGGGCTTCTAAATGAACCAGAACTTAAACCAGATATGAGGCTCTCCACCATCTTCACCTTGTAATAAACACAATGCAGCAAATAGGCTGCCTTGTCTCCTTTAAGTCTTGCTTCCAGTAAGTCTTAGATAGAAGGCAGTGGGGGGATGTCTCCAATTCTGGCAAGGCAGTGTGGACACAGTAAAAGCATGGCTCATGCTTTAAAGTCCACAGCTCAGAAAAAAATGAATTTCCTCCCAGCAAACCCTGTTTCCAGCCTCTTTTTTAGATTTCATTCGAAGACAAATAATTTCCTCTGTTAATGACAGTGAAATTATGTTTCTGAATTACTGAGAATAAAAGACCATCTTAACTGGTGTATGATGAAAAGCATATACATATACAGAGATTATTTTCCCAGTCACAAGACTAAAAATATTTTTTTTAAAACATGTTTAAATTAAACACAAAGGAAAAGGAATCTTGTATTTGTGAGAATTTACTTGCTGTCCTTAGGAAATTCTCAGCTCAAATAATGTCACTGTAACTCAGAGATGACAATAAAAAAAGAATTGGTATATAAATCATGTTGCTTTATGGTAATAGCAACTTTCTTGCCAAAAGGGGACTCTTAATTTTCTGTTCCATTCCATTTGTGAATGTGTTCACTTCTCCCAACAAGAAAACACTAAACCAGCATGGGCGTCAGAGTGTTCCCTGTGAGGAACCACACCCTACATCCTTGGTGATTTCCAACTGGCTTATGCTAGTGTAAATATTGGATAACAGTGCCAAACCAGGTCTCACAGCCAGATCCTCAGTGAATATAAACACTTCAACCAACTGCTGTGACTGAGAATAGGTCTCTGTCAGTAAATTACTTTCTATTATACCTTACAGAGCTCTGCCACAGAGCCC
>VZTJ01001566.1:478053-586055 GCA_013397795.1 Orthonyx spaldingii | reverse complement strand
TCCCCCCCCCCACCCCCCCCCCCCCCCCCCCCCCACTAAGCCCTGGTTAATATGGGACTTTATTTTCCCTACCTGTGGAAAAAGCTAATCAGCATGAAACACGGTAAGCATATGAACAGATGTCAACCACTTAGTGCTTATTATTCAATGGCATGACAAGGAAGGCCAGGTTTATACAGCTCTGGCTGGAAATGCTAGATAAGCTAGACTGAAACTAATCTGACAATATTATTACTAATATCATGTTGTGTTAATTGGTTGCATGAGCACAAGAATTTCACAGTCAACACCAATTCTGGTCTATTTTGAGTTAGCCTTATCCCAGATCCACTCTGTTCCAAAAGATTCTGATATTACAGCATTTTTTCATAGGACTGTTATGCCATTTATTGCATTTTTCTTGCAAAAGAGAAAAGGGACATGACCTTTGTGCAGGAGCTGCTAAACTGTCACAGTAGTTCTAGGACACTACCCAATGGAAACAATTCCTATCAGTGGAAAGATAGCAGAGGAAAGCTGACCCACCTCACCAATTCTTTCAGAGAACTATGATGTCTCCAGCATACACATCCACAAGACCTTTAACACAGCCTTCCTAATGTGATCTTTGTCAGCCTCTTACCTTGTCCTTTGTCCCCTCTCCATGCTTTCTCCACAACAAGGTTGATCATCCTCTGTGTGCTTTACACTCCTTTAAGGCAAAATGGTACTCACAGGCTCAGGAGGTGAGGGTATTGCAGATACCCCAGGCAGAGAAGGCACCTCTTCCAGCCTCTGCTCTCCAGGGGCTTTCAAGGAGAAGATAGCTGTCAAGGACGCTAACACTTTCTCCACTGATAGCTTTTTCCTGCCTGGCTGTCCCTCAGTACCGGAGATAAGCTTCCCTAGGACTCACAGCAGTTGTGTTAAGGGACCTGGGCTACATAGCTCTGTGAAACTCCCAGGGACATCCTAGGCCTGGGAAGGTGGAAGAGGAATCTCCTCTGTCATTCCATGGGTAAGCAGGCACAAATCCCTTGAGCTGTGATTTATACAGACACACCTCCCACACCTGTGGGAAACCACAGACTGGCCTGGCTGATTCCCTGTGTCCTCCCTTCTCTTTCCACATCAGATGGCAATAAGCTTTGATCAAGAACTTGGGTGCCTAAGATGATACAGTAGTGCTTTGTGAATTATTGCTTTCCATTCCTCTCTGTTTCCCCAGCGCTATTTTCATCTGCACTCCTCTAGGTAATTACCTTTTACCCTTTCTTCTCCCTATTTACAGGACAGGCTGAATAGAGAAAATTACCAGCTTTTCACAGATTTTATGATTTGGGTCACATAAATGCTGGAAGAATTAATTGCAGAAAAGATGTTTTATGTTGTCCTTCCCATGAGTTTTCTAGAGTTTTACTGTGTTTGAGGGGGAGGAGATGGGGGCAGACAACAAGCAATTTCAGATTAGCGGTGAATCTTACACTTAAAATCTGTCTTATATTATTCATTGGGACCTGTCAGACATCTAATGAGGAGACTTGGAGAAGTGGAAAGAGTCTGAGGAACTTCAGCATCCTACTGTGGCCTCTGAGGGCAGGCCAAATCCAGAGACCTAATGTCTGATGTGGATGGTCAGTGTTCAAGGATCAGGCACCTGGAAACTCTCTTCTGCCCTGCCAACCACAAGGATTAATTTATGAATTTTCATCTCTGCTATCAAGATTTCCATCTATTTTCTTTCCCTTCATCCTGCTGCTGGACAATATCTAAGATTCTCTGTCTTTAACCAGAGCCATGTGAGCAGCTTTCTCCTAAGGTTTTCCCCTCTCCTTGTCGCCTGAGCGTCCTCCCAGTTCAGCATTTCTCTGAAGCCTCTTCACCCTTCAAAAAAGGCTAAATATTTTTGTTTGCCAAAGGCTCTGTGAGTCACAGAGAACATGACTCCTGTGGTATAAACAAAGTTCAAGGCTGAGGTTACTTGGTCTATAAGAGGAAAGCTCTCAGGCAGTGGAAACAATAGTATGTCCAGATGCCAGACCTCCCTCAGCAGACACTGTCCCAAAACCCCTGCGTGCAAAACAGGTCACATTTCAGCCTCCTGATCTGAAGGCAGCATGGTTCAATTTAGAGGCAATATTTATGGCTATACAGCCCTTCTCTCAGAAATAAACTAACAAGTTTACACTGTATTAGCTAAGAAGTTAATCAAGAGTGTAATTTTTTGCTTTACCACATGTTGCTATAGGTTCAAGACACATCAGGGTTGCATGAGTTGTTCTTGGGAGGCAGTGGAAGTCAAGGGGAATATCAATATGAATATCAAGGGAGGCACTGTTTTTTTGTTACACAAATATGAGATATAACCACACCAGCTGTTTACTGTCAGGATCATTTACAGAATGGGGCCCTGACTGCAGCAGTCATGAGATGTGGTTGTTTCTAACAGAAATTTCAGGACAAAAAAAATGCAGTAGCATATTTTGCCACCAGAAATACCAAAATACATTTTTTTCTTCCTAATTTCCCAATGAGGTTTCCTCAACATCAACAGGAAAATATTAGCTCGAGTACTGGGTAGGCCATTGGGATGGTTATGATGCCTTCAGCATATTTTAGTGAAGATAGTTTTCTATGGATGTAGTTTAATCTTGCAACCAACAGATCATGCTTACTTAGGCATATACCAAAATTAAAGAAAAGAGATCAGCTCTTTTCCAGTAATCTTTAAACTGGTTTCCTCTATGATATAATTTTAACATCTTTTTGGGATAAATGCCAATGAGACTTGCAGAGAAAGCTTTAAAGGCAAATGAGCAAAAAGTCACTGCTGCATATTCTATATTTAAAAGCATGTATTTCAGGAAAGTGTATTTAAAAAAGAAGATCGCTGAGAATTTTTCAGAGGGTTGAGAAGCCACTAATCCTAAAGGCCCCCCAAATGGCTCAAAAACCTATTGCAAAATACCACATGAGCAATGTGGATCAAGGCTTTATTCTGAACACTTCCTTGTGTTTGTATGGACATAGCTGTAGCAGCAACATGGCAATTCTAGTTACATAAAGCCCCTTCTGTAAATTGTAGAAGCTATGATAATTTTGGTCTCCAGGCCTGTCTGTGAGTCTACCAGAGCAGATGGGACCTGAGAGTCACTGGTCAAATCTTTCTCTGGATTAACGTGATTAGAAATTAAGGAATCCTTGTGGCATCTCCTACAGACACAACGTACCTCTTTCCCTCTGGCCAGTTTGTAACAGGGCAAAGCTCTTCCATTCTCTTTTGTTCCATTTCTGCCATGGAATAGAACTGAAAGCTTGGTAGATTGTTTGGGTTTGTGGTGCTGGTGGTGCTTTTCCCTCCTATAATTTAAGGGGAAGGCAAGACAAGATGCAACTTTTCTCTAAATTGAAACCATGCGCTAAGTACATTACAGGCTTTGTCCTGTCCTGTCCTGTCCTGTCCTCTCCTCCCCGCCCCTCTCCTATCCTCCCCTCCCCTCCCCTCCCCTCCCTTCATCTCCTTTGCCCTCATCTNCCCTCCCCTCCCCTCTCCCTACTCCCACAACATATTTGTGCTTTGCTTAACTACTTATTAAATAGCATTGATTAGATTAAGATAGTACCTCTCACAGTTTTTGTTTTTTAGTTTTTTAGGTTTTTTTTTAAATTTCTGTTATGGTCCTTAAATGTAACAAAAAAGTTCTTTTTTATCCCCTTCTTGGCATGCCAAGCAACAAGACATTGAAAAAGTGCTGAAAGTGATTTGAAGACAACTAATCAGTCCCAAATTCAGCTTAAATTCACTTCTTTCTGATGTTCACCTGACCTGTTCTTAAAAACTTCTGACAAAGGTTCTATAACCTTTGCAGTTGATCTATTCTGGAGATTCACTTGTTGTTAGAAGTTTTTTCTCAACAGCTAAATCAATTTCTCATAATGCAATTGAAACTAATTTTTTCCTGCTATGCCTAGGCTAGACTGTGTGAGAAAAATATCCCTTTTCTCTTCACAGCTTATATGAAAAGTTACGTTGCCCCCGTCCTTCCTGACACAGTACTTTATTCTCTAGACTGAGTTACTCCTCTCTTTCAAACCCTCTGCATGGGTCATTTCTCCAAGAAGAAAAGATGTTGGAAAGTATCAATTGTTGGGCATCTGACAGTTGGAAATGTTTTAGCTAAACACCTCTCTAGCTAGCAAGCATAATTGTTTTCAACAAAATTAGCAAATGACTGGAACAATCAGCAAGGCTTTCCCACATGGGAATATAAAGCCTCTATTGACAAGGACATGGTTGAATTAGTTACTCTATGTCTTTTTTCAGTAAAGACAGCTTCAGAACACACTCTTATCCACAGCTTTCTTGCACTTATCAGTAATTCAGTTTTCAAAATAAAATCAAAACAAAGACACAGCTTTTAGACTTGCTCAGCCTGTTAGATTTGGCATCTTTTATCCCAGTGACTAAGCATAGCTATGTTACTGCTTGACTTGGTTTACATATCAGATAGCAGTAGCTCCACAATATGAAAAAAAGCACGAGTTTTTAGAGCCCTACAGCATGAACATGGCAATATTAGATCAATCTCTAGCTTAGAAGTAACCCTGGACTCTTCAGAAAACAGTAAGTTTGATCTTGGCGGCATCCATGAATAACGCTTTCTATGACCTCCAGTTGGCAAGAGACTCAATCCCATCTGGAGAAATGCTGATCTGGCTTTGTCTCTTCTTATCAAGACTCCAGCACAGTGACCTGGCATGAAGCCACAGTTCTTGAGAAACTTCAGCTATGAGGAGAACACCCTGTGTCTCTCCAGCAAGGCAGCTGCCAGGAATGCATTAAACCTTCAGCGCACTGCCCTGGGGAGCTGCACCACGTTCAGTTTCCTTCATTATCTTTGAAGGGGTTCACAGCCTGGGGTGGTACTGACAACTGCCTTGGCAATTTTACATGAAAGACAGAGAAGAACAACAGGTACAGGACAACTGGACATTCTTGCATGTTTGTGCACACAGGTACAGTGTGCCTTCAATTGGCTGTAGTGACCCTGAGGAGAAAAACCCCATCGCTCTTCCCAGTTTATATCAGTCAGTGGCTTTGGGAGTGAATAATTTTCTGTGCACATATTTCCATCAGCCGCCTAGCAAGTGTGTTTCTGATCTCCCCTGCTCCAGGATGTCTCCATATATAATTGCAATCCTTTAGAGTAGCAGTGGGGTAATTGTGCACCCTCACCTTCCCATGGCAATCATCAGAAACACCTCTTTACTCCTTCTCTCCAGTAGAGTCATACCAGCTGACTGCTGTGTGCTTTCTCCTTTTGGAAACTAACATTCCATAATATTTTGATGCACAAATTACACAAGTGTGTGCCTAGCTAGGAAATTTCAAAATGGCATGTTTTAAAATAATGTGCAGATATTGGTTGTTTCTGTTTTAAGTGATGTCTTAAACTTATACTTCTCAATTTCTCCCCCTGTTATGGAAAAAAAAGGACACAGGCAATTAAGAAAAAAAACATTTATTTTACTTATTTTCTTTCTTTAGAACTCCCACTTTGCTGTTGAAATCCATCAGGGATAAGTGCTTATGATGAAACAACCTGCCCAATGAAGCAATCTGGGTGAAGAATACTGGAAAATAATCTAAAGGAAACTAAAGGAAAAATATGTTCTGGCTTATCTTAATTTTTGGACAAAGACCTCAATAATACTGCAATCTCGCAATGAAACACATTCCAAAGGGTTCTGCTAAGATTGAGTATGCCTCAAAAGACACTGATGCCTCTTGGAAAATATTCTGGTTTAGAACAATTACAGTTCTACTATATTTTTCTTGAGTTTCTCTTATTTTTCTTCTCTTCCATGAAAAACCCGAAAGTTTTTCTTGAATGAAATCATCTGCTCCTGTGGCTTAAAGAATACCTGAAGTTAAAATGCTTGGATTATGAAAAAGCTACCAGTCCTATAGTTGGTAGTTGCACTTAAAAACACAAATTGGGCTCTTTAACAGTCAGCAAGATCCAGAAGTGGAGCAGGTTCATAGTCAATGAAGTGACTTTCAGCCTTTATACTTTCAGGTATAAATGCTTATACTTCCCAGACACCATGTGGAATTTGTGGTTGGCAGTGTTTGCATGACAAGAAAAAGCCCAGCAAAACCGAACAGTTAATACACCTACCATTGCATCTCCTGTAGGTCCATTGGGAACAGGAAAGGAAATGCTCCTCATACCTCCTCTTCATCTCTGGCAAGTCTTTCGTGGATCACAGTGCTACTGTCAAGTTTTGGTAGGACAGCTTCACATTTTACCCTTTGGAGTCATTATTCCCACACAAAGTCAATCAGCGTCTGACTCTGTGCTCTCTCTAGAGGCCCATGTAGAAAAAAGTTTGTCATCTCCTGTGATAGAGAATACAGAAGAAAGAAGGTTTTTTTTATTAAAATGTTGCTTTTGCAATTTGTCTTTTTCATGGAAAGAAACAAAATTAGAGTTTGGCAATCAATTAGAACAATCCGTCAGCATGCAAAGCACCTCACAACAGATCAAGACTCCTGTTCCTAGGATTGCCAGCATGGCCATGATAATGCAAAAACACAGTTACAGAGGTAAGATTAGCACAAGTAAACATCTGATGCATAGGAACATTTTAAATTATATATATTTTTAAATCTTTCCTACTAATAAAACTTATTGAAATGCTTATAAATTATACTTCATATGATTTCAAATGTAATGTCCCTTTTCTTTATGAGTTTAAGAGCTTAAAAAGGAGCAAAACAGGGCACAACAGATGATCATGTTTCTGCCTTCACAGGAACACGTTGTCTTGGAATTGTAAGACCTCAGATCTCCCACTTACTTGTATCCTAAATGAAATCAGCTTGTAATGAGCGTTATTTCTCCACATCACAGCTATTAGAGTTTGTAACCAGATGGACAAAAACTTGTTTAATAATACATTATTTATTACATATCCTCTGGCCAAGCTTTTCTCAAGGTGAGTCTGCACTTCAGTGCCTGCAGTAACATGATGTCGCTAACTTTACTGTAATTAGCTCAGGATTTTACCACTGTAGCCACAGCAGAGTGACCCAAGGGTCTAAAATCCAAGTTCAATTAACCCATGCAGTGTTCCATGCTGCTGCATTAAACAGGTGGTGTGGCTACAGAAAGCTATTGTGAGTAGGTCTATGCTACTTCCAAACTTATTAGGATAGTTCTGACATATTCTGGACTAGATTTAGTTGTGCCCAAACACATAGTCCTTAAAGAAGACTGGAGAGCACACCATTTGTAATTTAATTACACATCCATGGGGATCATACAGAACTCAAACACTCTTTTAGGTAGCATCAATGGGAAATCTCAGTTAATAATGTATTGGCGGGCTTTTCAGGCTTTTCTCCATACATGAAGATCTTTCTTGATCTTGTGTAGGAGAATGGAACTACAAGATGTGACCCGAATATCTCTCCACATGTCTCCTCTATCAGCTTTCAAGTGCTGGCAAGGAAATGTAAGCTCATCTTCTCACTCCCTTGGACAATGTTATGTTGTCACAGCAGGAAGCAGATGGGATCTCCAGTGAACCTTTTAGGGGTCAGTGCATGGAAATGCAGCTCCTGAGCAAAGTCTTTAGCGTAACAACATGTGGCATTCATGCCCGAGTCTGCTGTTAGCAAGGTTGGGATCTAACTGTAAAGTTAAGTTAGGCTTTGATTGTTCTGTAGGTTCTTAAAATTACATGCTTTAGCAGCTAACACTCAACTCAACCTGGGAAAGTTCTGAAGGAAAGGGTCTTTCCCCTTGTTTGCTCTTGTTCTCCCCAGGCAAGCCCTTACAAAGTTGTGGTTCTAAATGAAAGCAATTTTCAAGGCTGTGGGGCTCTACAGACTCATTTGAAAAAATTCACGATGAAAAAATGGTTCAGACAAACGCTAATTGAAACATTCAGAAACAAGATTAAGGCAGGGGGAACCAATTGCCTGAATCCTGAGCTCTTGTAGCCACTAGTAAATAGTCCAATTCAAAAGAACTTGGAAAAAGACACTTTATGCAAAGCCAAAGGACCATGCCAGCCATAAAGCAAACTCTCAAAGCCTAGCCATTATCTGGTTAGATTATCATTCTTTTAATTGAAAAAAGAAATCTATAAAGTTACAATAATCAAATGAAGAACATACTAAACTTTAGGAAAAGGGGCAGAAGTCTATATTTACATACAGTCATCACTGACTTCAACACACCCCATAAAGGTTGAGGCACCTACTGAGAGGACTACAGCTTATATCCATACCTGAAGGGTCATACCCTAACCCCACACTCTTTCTCCTCTGTACTACTGTTGTGTCCTATCACAAGGGAAGGATTTTCCTGCCACAAAAGGATCCTCAAGCAGTATAAAAATAATAAAGTTCCTACCTAAGAACAGGTTCACTGGCTGTAGTAGGAGATGGAGAATAGTTTGAACATGGAGTATTTGAGAACAGAGCACAGGATACTGTTCCAGCTTACATGAGATAAACAATACTTTTTGGATGCTCTAAAATATGCCAAGAACTGATGCAATTTCTATGCTGTCCCAGGAAGAGGAGAACAAAAAGATAACCCCTCCTCTGTACCACACTGACTCCTGTACTGTGCTTCATAAACCATGGGATTTGTCTTCAAGTCTTAAGCTGCGCCAGGGGAAGTTTAGGCTAGACTTTAGAAAAAAATACTTTACAGAAAGAGTGAATGGACATTGGAATGGGCTGTCCAGGGAGGTTGTGGAGTCACTGTTCCTGGAGGTGTTTAAGAGAAGACTGGATATGGCACTCAGTGCCAAGGTTTAGTTGATGAGGTGGTGTTAGGTCATAGGTTGGACCTGATGATCTCCGAGGTCATTTCCAACCTAATTGATTCTGTGATTCTGTGAAGTCTATGTGGGACATTCCAGACCAACATGTAGGTGTGTCCTGATGTATCTGATTCTGCTAAAATTGGGAAATCATCAGTTTAACAGGTAGAGTCGCTTAAGGTGGACTGGTGATTTGCAGCCATAGGGATCCCAAAGCTTTTGTAAAGTACATAGCCTTGAACAATGCTTCCTGTGGCAATGCTTTCTTCAAGGCCAAAGTCTCAAAAGATCAGTTGATCCTTAAAATAGAAATTATAATCTCATAAAATGAAGAACATTTTGCCATAACTGAGCCAATTCAAATGAAATGACAGTACCTTCAAACATTTCTTCTAGACTTTTAACTTTTTGTACTATAGAACCTAAAAAATCTCCTTTGTGAGGAAATGAGAAAATGCTTTTGTCTGTGATGCCTCTGATGGTGGCATTCAAAGCCACGTTCTAAAGATCAATAGCAAAGATGATTAATGAGATGGCAGTCAGAGTCTGATTTTTTTTCTGAGGAAAGGGAAATCTTTTAGACATGAATGGGCATTTCTGCCACTATTTAACAGAAAAAACCTTGCCATAGTTGGCTTCTGTGTGCCACGGGTACAAATGACAGTCCTACCTTATGGCTGAGGACAGAATTCAACCCCTCAAAAATAACATCTCCAATAACATTATGCCATCCCCGAGGTTTTTCTCCCCCCAGTGCAGTCTCAGGTTGGTGTGGCAAGTTCTTCAAAATACATTGCTTTTGAAAAACACTGATGTTGTCGTGTTTCCAGGTTTAGCCTGACTGAAGGCTGTTGATCACAGCGAGCAGTAGTGCCTTCTGGTACAGGGACAACCACAACAGAGCACCCTTTCCTTCTGTCCACACACACCCATGCAAAACATAAGAGCAAATCCCTTGAGGAAAAAAGGCAAACTTTTCTGTGAAACCCACATGCCCAAGGGGTGATAGGCCAGTCAGCCTTCCTTACAGCTTGTCAAGCTCTCCACAGAGCATGAAGAGAAGAGATTCCGGGAAGGAGAATTGATGACAATGAGGATTACATCCAAATTTCAGTAAGGAACTTGTGCAGGTAGTAGTGCTGTTCACTTGTATTTGCTTCTAGAATTTCATCACAGGAAAAAGCAAAACACCCATATAAAATACATCAATATATAAACATCAAGTTGCTGCACAGTGCAGCATATTTAGAAGGGATAAATTTTATATTAGTTGAACACACCTGCAATCAGAAAACAGATTTTCCAGCAACTGATGATGGAAATGTATGTCTTTGAAACAAAAGCATCTGTTTGCAATAATAGCAGGTCAGATTAGCTCCACTTTGCCCTTGGGAAGATGAGCATAGGTTGAAGGACAGCAAAATATAACTTCCCAGACCCCTGAAGCCTTTGTTGTCACCAGCAGTTCTTCAAATCACACAGGCACACACTCACCCACACAGTTAACATGGGAAAATCACTCTCTCATTTGATTAAATGTTCTATCAGACAGGTTTCTCAATATCATTTTTTCCCCTTCTGTTTTCTGTTGCATCTGCTCTCTCTGGGTGAACTGACCTTGTTGAGGCTGCTGTCCCACAGAACTAGGCACCTGCTTTTGTAGGGTTGTAACAAAGCTCCCCAAGAGTCTCACCTCCCATTTAAGACTGCTCCCACTGTGTTCATGTCGCCATACCACAATCTATAAGGTCTACCACTGCCTGAGACAAAGCTGTACGTGAGTCATAAAAGAGGGCAGAAAGTGAAACAGGAAATCACCAAAGGAGCAGAGAACAAAGCAGCAGAAAGCCATAGAGCATTACATGATTTACATGATGGAGTAAGAAAGATGCAGCTCCTGTACCCATTTCTCAACCCCCACCATTACTTCTACTGCAGCAGCAGTACAGCCTGATCCAAGCCATGAGTCTCTCTGGTCCTCAGGAAGATAGCCAGCACAGGAAATGTGGCCCCAAAGAAGTCCTATGGGGAGAAAAAACCAAAAATGCTCTCTGATAAGGCCTGGCTAGAAAATAAGATTGAATTATGAAGAAAACCACCATGACTATTCATTGTAAGTAAGCAGGCTTACATGCAAGGAAATGCCTGATTCTAACATTAATCTTTCATCTTACCCCAGATTGCTGTGGATTTTGACAAACTGCCTAGTTAAAACGGGTTAGATAATTTCTCTTTTTATTACAGGAATTCCCTATGCTTCTTAAACTGTATATCCACAGAGATCTACATTGTCACACATTCGAACTTCCCAGAAAATAAACCCCTTCAACTAATTTATATGCAATCTCTGTCTCACCAATATGCCACCCAGCACTCTTGCCTCTCTGCAGAGCACACCCTTATGATACTGATCCTTTTCCAAAACCAAGCAGGAGCAGCTATTTTTGGCATATGAGCTCTTACTCAGACCCATCTGTACCACTCTACCTACCAACTGGATGGTGACAAAAGGTGAACATTACAAAGAAATGAGATAGCTGGCAAAGAAGCCATAGGCAATAGTTGAGGAAGCTCTTTTTCATTTGCATGCCTCTGACCTCCCTGCTATTCGCAACTGATTAACATCAACTGCCATGGTCAACACTTAATTCACAGCGAAAGCCGCCGGTAGTTTCACTTCATTAATATTGACATCTGAACTCTGTAGCTACAGTGGATTACTATTAATAATTATTTATGACCAACGATTTGCACAGAGCATGCTGGCCCAATGCTGGGAATCAGGTGTTGAATCTTCAGCAGCAGTTCACAAGCTGTCCACCTCTGCAGCCATGCAATAAGGCACTTCACCTCACCTCTCTCACACTTGCCCTACCATCAGTGCAGTGTGTTTTCACATGTAAAACTCGCACTTCCTTTATGCCTCTGGTTAGACTAGGAAGCTGCAGCAGATTAATAATATTCCTTCCTCGATGAAAAATGCCAGGGGAGGTGAGAAAAGCTAGATTATAACAGTAAAGGTCAAGACTGTAAATATGCAGGTGTAATATATTTTATTAGTTTAAGCTTCTGGTTCAGAAAGACACCTAGAAGTCCAGCTCCTTTCACATGTCTAACTAGTAAAATTGCACGTTTTCTCTACATTTACAGGTGGAGTTACTGAAGTTTTATGTAGGGTACAAAGTTCTTAACCTTGCCCTCCAGCAGTGAGTAGAGTTGAAAATTTAAATTCATACACATACTGATGTGTTAGGCTGCTGAATTAAGGCCACAGCACTCAATTCCTTTCAGGGTCAACTCAACATGCACCATCAAGCACCTCCAATCTACCACTGCACAAGGCTCCCATGAGCAACCCAGCCCTGGGTGACTAATAAAGTAATGAAGTGACAGTGCAGGCAAGTGCGGGGTTTGTACCAAACCAGATCTCACAGTTTCCAGACATCGTTACTCAGGTCAGGCCAGACTTGCAGTGTCCCACGCAGCTCTCCACAGCTCACAGGTGGAAAAAGTGAACCAGCTCCCTTCATACCCACAACACAAACTGGCTCTCCTGCGCCAGTGACTGCTGCTGCACTTTGCCAGACTACACTCATGGAACTGACTTGTTAATTTCCAAATAACTACAGTTAAGTGTGCAGAATTACTGCCTAGTCTCAGCATCTTCTTGCTTTGTTTTTGCTTGATTTCTCTCCCAAAACTGGGCAACTCAGAGATGCTGACAGAAATGGCCAAGTAAAACAGAAAGGAAAAAAAATTGGAGCCTCTGGCACTAATGTGGTGCCTGGGAGAATGAAATCCCCAAGACACTTTACAGTTCCACAGGTTATTATTTTCTCTTTCCATTCTCACACTTTCTCCCAGATGGAGAAAATCTTCAACCACAGGCTCATAAAATAATAAGATTCCACTTAGTTTTAACCTATTTTCTTACATAAATGTTAGGGAAATATAGGATTAATTCCCCTTAACAGCACATTTTCTTCCTTCAGTGCTAAATACATTGAACTTGACTGTTTTCCTGTGAAAAAGTATCCTTTTCTAGTAGAGAAGTTCAGCACATCTTTATTATTTCAGTTTTCATGTGACACTACAAAAATTGAGCAAGTTGGTATCGTTGCACCTGGTTTCTAAAGCTTTAAGAAAGAGTAATCACTATATTTGAAAGTGCTTGATTTTTAAGAAGATTACAGAGGCTTGCAGTGCCACCATCACTACTTTGTGATATATACACAAACCCAAGTCAAAGAAAACTTCAGCCTATTCAAGGTTTTGCAGTTTAAAAATAGCTTTTGGTATGGATTTAGTAACTGTTCCTTCTGCCATCAAAATTTTCAAAAACCAATTTAAAAAAAAGAAAAGGAAAAATAATTAAAAATTGCATGTCAATATTTTTGCTCTCTTACTTTACTCGTTAGAGTTCCTCACTTGATACAACTCTGTTAAGAAATTCTAAAGGAAGAAAACAATGGATTTGTGCAAAAATACTCTTTGAATTGTACTGAGAAACAAAGTCCTGGTAACAGTGACGTTGCTATCAAAGCATATGTTTAATACAGAAGAACAAAAAGAAATTAAAAAAAATTGACTGGTCATCCTATACTTGGGTCTATGGCTGCATTCCCAGAATACAGCAATTGTACCCTTATATACATTTCTTTCCCCCTTAGCATATACTTTTCAGCTATGGAAACAGCCTTTTCATCTCACATCCAGTGACATGAGAAAACACATAAACATAGAGATAAAAACAACCACATTAGTCTTTAGTCTAGAAAGTTTGCTAGACCTCCATCATTAAAGTCATTAAACATAAGATATAAATTATTTAGAAAGAATTAGACATGTTTCTAGATAGAGTGCTCAGGAAGGAGGATCCTTAGAGTTATAAGGGTTGATAGTGGTTGCAATTAGAAACTAAAACTATAATCTACAGGAAATTAGAACTTTCTGAATTTTATTTTTCTTCTGAATCTGAAATTAAAACTCATGAAATCTAAATTGACCCCCTCTGGGCTTTTCAAAAAGTTCTACTTTGATTAAATTTAGAAACTTTTCCTATATATTTTTCTTATTGTATAATACAATGCAAAACATATTGCAAAGAAACGAAAAATGTTGAAGCAAACAAGGCACAGACTTACTGACATTTGCTTTACAATTTCTTTGCATCCAATTGCACTGAAAATGGCATGTGTTTCAGTTAAATAGCTTGTTCCAACAGGAAAATGTCTTTTCAGCTAATTTTTCCAGAGTTTCGTTCCTTTCATGAACACATTTTGGATGACAAGGAAAGTAATTTAGTGCAAGTTTGAAAAAGTGGAGGCTGAATTCTGTTTCATTGCCTCTCTCTGCTTTTTCACAAGAGGGGAGCTGCTTCAAAATAACTGTGTTTTTAACAGGCAGAATTAACTCTTACTCCATATCTCAAGCAACGAAATCTAGTTTGCTATTACTCTTTGTCTTGTGGTTGGATTCTCTCATGTGTAAGGAAGTAAAAACTGGCCAAAGAGTTTCCTGATGTTGACCTGTCTGTACCATGTATGGAGAGAAAAACTCTCTGGCATCCCAAGGAAAGCAGGAAACATTGCAGGCTTTCCCTCAGTGGAAATAGCAACTGAGTCTCTTTCCTGAATTTAGTCTTCTATTTCCCTAAAATATTTGGGAAATTTGAATCTTTTGGACCCCTAGTGCTCTATCATATTTGGCTGAAAGTGCTCTGACATTATTAGGAAGACACACAGATAGATGTATGGTGTGGTCACAGAAGTATTATCTCTTTAGGACATAAAATGAAAATTGTAATAGCTGCCTGTATGTGACTTGGTTGAAACATCCTTGCACTCTTTTGCAGCTACATTCAGGCAAGGAACTGTCTATGTTATGAGACAATTAGCAATCTGATGAGCAATTCACATATGAAAAGTGCTACATAAATCCCAACATCATTACAGTTAAGAGCAGAGTAATAATTACAACTAAGATTGCCTGCATAGTTTCATTCCCAGTTTGAGGGATTAATGTTTTTTCCCCAAACACTCATAACTCCACCCAGTCTAATCCTATCCTCTTTCCTCTGGTGAAGTTCACTTTTGTGAGACCACTGATTTAATGTATTTTTTCCCCTGCTGCCTGCCTGGTGTTGGTCTTGTGAAAGACTCAATTAAAAGAATTCAGCTGCTGTTGGAAGAGTTTGCTGTCGTGGGTGCAGCAGAGAGTTATACACTGGGGCTTAAGAAGAGCTTTCACTTTCACTGACAATAAAAAATGAGAACAGAAAAAACATAGCTATTGAAAAATATTACCTGCAGCCTGCCCTTCCAAAAGACTATCTTCTAGCCTTTTTTTCAGAGAGCAGAGTATTCTTCCATACACAAAGGTAATTTGCATTGCAAGCATAACAGGAAATGAAATAACCTTAAAATACAAATCAGGAATATATCCAGTATGCAAATCAACATCTTTATGAGCTGCAATAATGATGAACAAGCAAATTAGTACCATTTCAAACTACCTTTTAATCCTTTCTGCATTCTCATAGCATCAACAGATAAACAGGGCTAAAGATGTCACTAATTGCCACATACAGCACCACAGCCAGTATATACATGACTCATATGACTTAAAAATAACAAATAGTTACTACATACACCATTTAACTCACAGAGGCTACCTGATTCTGACCTCACTCTTGTGTAAATTGGGAATTAACCTAGCCATGTAGAGGTAATTGGCCTCACAGAGGTGTAAAGCTGGTGGAAATATCATCCTCACCAAACCCACATCACTAGTTAATGTCATTCACAATTCAAAAATGAAGCGATCAAAACTCAGTAATGTTGTTAAACTAAATAGAGTGGTCACGAACCATCTTTTAAGTCTTTAATCAGGCACTTGAGCCTTTTGCATCACCACACACAAAATTCAAACTACAGATTCATTCGATTTCTGCCATGTGCATGAGGTACCATGCACCAGCAGCTGGTTATCAACTGATCACATGGAGCTTTTAGTTGTAGCAAGTCAAGGGTCCCCTGACTTCTGCCCAGGTAGGAACAGACTGCCCCAGCTTTCTTTCACTTGGTTGTTGAGAATCAGGATATGCACAGACTGTTTCTGTGGAGTAGGTGATGCATGACAAGGTCTTGCCCTGTGCCCACCAAGTCATGTGTCACAGTACTTACTTAATGTCAATGCCAGCTGTTGGTATGAAGGGTGTCCTTGCTGGGAAAACTTAGGAAAAGCCACTATTTTGCCGTTCACCTATATAATTTAAAGCTTTACACAGAAACAGTGGACCTTGGAGAGGAAGCTGTGCAAGCTGCTTGAGAATCAGATTGCTCTCTACATTCACAGTTTGGAGTCAGTTCTTGAACGAGACTTGCTCCCTATGAACGAGTTTGGAGCTCATGTTACTGAGCAAGTGCTTGCATTTTTTTGTGATCACTCCTTTTCCAGGAACACTTCCCTAGTATACATAAAAAAATTAGGTTACTGTCACTCAGACTCTCACTTTACTGACTTTGTCCATCATTAGGAAGCCAACTCAGAGTTCTGGCATTGCTTAGCAAAGAGAAAGGACAAGAAAGGACAAGAGTGTCACATTTAGGAAATCATACTTTGTAAGGTCCTGCCTACAAAGCTCAGTGCAAGTTTAGAGGTCAACAGAATAAATATAGTGTATTTACATTTGCAAATAGACTAAATCACACACAATTTGTTTAGGAAGCATGGTGTTTGATAGTCAGTTTTAAAGCCAGTTTTAGAACCCTTAAGGAAACCTTCTATTTGATTAATTCATGCTTACAATCTAAATAGAGGTAAATTGGGAAGGACTGACAACTGCATTTCTGTTTTTATGCAAAGGCAAAGCATGCATAGAGCTGGTATTCCATCCTTTCACCTACTGTAATTATGGTAACACACGGAAAAAAAGGAACAAAAGAAAAGAAAAGAAGTTTACTCAGCCCTGATACTGCAAACATCTGACCAGATGCAGAATGTATCACCTGGCTTCCCCAAAGCTAAACATGCCACTTCTGTTAAGTACTGACACAAAGGCCAGGGTCCTTGTGTGCTTTGCAAACCTGTAACACACAAATAGAAAAACTTGCTCAAGTCAACTACTCAAAAAAAAATGATATAAAAGTTATTTCAGTACCATCATGCAGTGTGTGACGTCTGCATGTGGGTATTTCAGATTCACAACACATTATTTGGCCAAAGGCCTAAGAGAACGAGCTAGTTATCCCCTTACTTAAAAAGCCATACTTTCCCTATCATGGGAAAAGCAAAGAAAGAGATAATTTTCAGACCATGGTAAACTTTAATTATGAGTCTCCGAGGTTATAATTATTACTGTTCTACTTCTCATTTTTAATTATTTTGAGTAAACCTATTAATTTTTATCTTTTTCATATCAGAACTTTTCAATCCAGGTTATAATGTGAAGTAATATGTGTCAACCTGAAGCTTAACATCTAACACCAAGGACAGATAAATTGACACCAGCACTGTTCATTTTAAGTGTCTTAAGTGGTTTACAAGGTTTAATATAGAGAAGATTGTGAAAATACTAGGTTTAAACACCCAAGGGACCTTGGGGAAGAATGAAGAACTGTGACCTTTTGGATGTCTGACTTTGCAGACACAATTGTTTCAGTGGTTTTCTTTCTGTTTCACACCTTTGGGTTTTGGTTGTTTGGGGTTTTGGGGGTTTTTTTGTCTGCTTCTGTCTGAAATTTAAATTAACACAAGCTTCCCAAACACTACTGCCTGGAGTTCATAGCAGAGACTCCTGAGAACTCCTCTGATATCTCACAGCAATAGTTTTATGTGTAGCTTGAAAACTTGTTTCTACCATGTCCTACAGCCAACTGCAGCTATTCAAGACTCCTTTATAGATATGATGACCATCAGTAACCTTATATTCTATTGCTTGGTGTCAATGCTTTTCTCAGAGCTGACAGGAAGTATTGTTCAACAGTTCTGGGCAAGTCAGTTTTACTTCTCTCTGTTAGTGTTTTATTATGGGTTTTACCTATGTATCTAACCACAGCCCCTGAGTCTTACTGCCTGACTCCCCCACAGATTTTTGTTGCCTACTTTCATAGTTCACATGTTTTGACAACATTCTCACTTTATCTCCTTAACTAGAAAACACATCTGAAACCACAGTTAACCTACAAGAGCTAAAGAAAGGAGAGCAGTGAAGTTATGGATGAAATATTGAAATCAATTGCTTTCTTGACCTGTTTCCCCAGACGCCTCCAACCTCCTTTTAATAAACAGAATGTTCTTTCTGAGCAGTGCCTGCACTGAAAACTCCCCAGCCACCTGGGAAGTGCAGCCACCTACTACAACAGCCATCAAGCAGGTAAAGCTCCTGAGGTTGGCCTCTCCATTCCATGGTCAACATGCCAACCAGGAATCTTGTGCTAAATGTTCTCTTACTCAGGCCAAACACTTGGAAGTCAGGGTTGCAGATATGCTCTGACTACTTCCAGAGATGACACCCCCAATGGACTAAGCCTGAAATATGTTTGTTAAAAAGCAAGAATGAAACTTCTAGCAAGTTTGGGGGATATAAATACACAAACACAGGGTATTTGGAGCAAATCTCATAGGTATCACCTCAGAAACTTAAGCTTTTGCTACCTGTCAGAGGAAATTAAAATGCCAACAAGGATATGAGACAACATGGAATAGAAGCCATGGCAACTCTCAATACATTTATTTCTCACTGATAAATTGAATAGTCATGATGTAATAGGCATTTTGGTACATTGTATTCAAAAGTGGATTCCACGGCGTGTTAAGCAACTATGGCTATTGCTTTTCTGTAGCTAAGCTTCACTGAAATCCACTGAGCTTGAGCACAATTTTAAATGTTTTACTACCTAGGACAAGAATGTTTAGCACTCCTTTCTTTTATAGATGCAAATTTATACTTGTCTGCTATTTATGGATCATCTCTCTCAGCTTGGCAAAGACTGACAAGAAAGTGATAAAATGAGGAAATGTAACTTGACATTTATTCAGTCTAAATACTTTGCAAAGCTACAGCTTCACAATTTCCTTTCTTTGGGTAAATAATTTGAAATACTGTAAGCAACAATAGTGGATGACTGGAAACAGAATCCCTCAAAGTCCAGGAAGACTGAAAGACATCACAAGTAGTGACGTATTTTCTTTTCAATTGCCTCCATCTATTTTCAGGCAGTTCTGTTTGTGCTAGCCTAATGGCAGATTACTAAAAACCAGTGAAATATATACAACATCTGTGCAAGTAATACAACTTCCACACAGGCTAAAATACTGGTACTCTTGTATACCTATACATTAACTAAAAATAGAAATGTATACATTAAACTAAGCCAGGTTTTTGAGCAGATGTGCCTCTGATCTATGAATGTTTGTGAGGTTTAAATTTTAATCATACATGCTCACTTACACTTAAGACCTGAAGAACAAGAGATTTTAAATTTCTAGCACAGTGGGCTACAATGCAACAAGAGCTGCCTTTCTCAAAGTATGGCTCTCCATAGAAATGTTTGGATTCATAAGGCAAGAGTTGTGTCTTAATTGTTCCTGATATAACTAAGGATTTTCCCCAAAATGCTGGATATTGAGGAAGGTCAGACCACACTCAAAGAGCCTTGATTTCTGTTCTATTTTGCATTTTTACAAAATGTTGTATCCCTTTTGCTGAACTCCTGTAGGTGGTAGTGTTGGTATAATACGTTATGAAAAATTACTGAGGCCTCTTGGGACACTGCCCAACCCTCCAGAAGACTTCATTCTAAGACATGTTGGCTTACTGCCAGGTTATACTTCCCCTAAGGATGGTACTCCTTAGTCTTAGGATCTATAAACAAATAATTAAGTTACTTTAATCTCCATATTTTCTCAAGAAATAGTGACACCTGTGGTGTCAGAACAGATACGGAGGGGAATACAAACAGAGTCTATAACTAGGACAATCCCCATTGATGGTGTCATTTTTGAAGTTTAGCTTACATTTCTTAAAATAGTGAAAAACTAATGTTGCTTCTTTTTCTACCTCAATCCTCAACCTTTGGCTAAACAAACATAAACTCACAAGAAGTAGTGTTGTCTAGATTTGTTGATTTGCTACAGCTTTTTGATAAAAAATTTTTTAAATCCCAAATTTTTAACTTAAGAAATTTTTTTTCTTGAAGAACAGCAAAACAAATGTTAGGACTTTACTCAAAAGCAAATACAATGCATTTTGATGGAAAAGATAATTAGCAAATTGATAGTTTTGTTCTTTGCGCATGTAACTCCAGTTACTGGATGTTGAATCAAACACACAGAAAATGCCTTCCTGTAGAAATGCAAAGTATCTGTTTTTTATTCTGCCATAAAATTCCTTGGTAATGATTGTAAGTATGTCAAATAGAACTAAGCTTCAAGTCTGGGTCATGAAAACAATAAAAGAGGTTCTTCCAAAGGGTAGGTAACAATTGGTGATTCAAACAACTGCCATCCAGATGAAAAATGGCTTTAAGAATTCCTTATTCCCTTAACCAAAAGAAGGCTAATGAGAAAACCTCTCTGATAATAAACCAACCTCGAAAAGCCCTCTTGAAACATTAACAGGGTTAGTCAGAGACACTTGCAGTTGAAGAAATGAAAACATGGCTGAGGAGGTGTTTGGAAAGCAGCAGTCCAGCAGACTGTACACCAGCACCTCCGGCTGAGAGGCGGCTTTGCTGAGAGGATCTCAGCTCAGCTCAGCACCGGTCCCTCTCTTGGTCTTGTCATGCCCACTGACTCTCCAAGCCAGCAGCACTAAAACAAATGCCATTTCAAGCCTGCTCTGGATTTGTCTGTCTTCAATGAGCCCAGCAAGGACTACAAACCACTCTTCCTTTACCTGAATGATATCTGCTGCTTGCTCTTCTTACCAGTGCAAGTAGTAGTGGTTGCTGCATCTATGACTTGTTTCTGCTAAAGTTGTGTTTGAATTTAGCAGGAAAGTCTACTTCAGTTGCCTGCTCCCCCTCTTTTCCCCCCTTCCCCACCCCCCTATCCTTTTGGGCAAATTCAACTCAACTGTTAAATGTCAAACACAGTAAAGATAAGGCAGTTCCCCTGAGTGGCAGAATTAATCAAATGTCTTAGTTTCACAAAATTAGGCTGGCAAGTCTCTGTTAAAAAGCCCACGCAGTAAATTTAGAGCTTTTCTTTCCCTCTACCAATGAAATCAGCTGTTTGACAACATAGTATCTGTGCCAGAATAATCCAAGAATAAAAAACTGCCTTCAAGATACAGGTCCTTGAGATCTGAAGAGTCACAGTACAAAAAGGAAGACAAAGATGAATAACTACAGGAAGTTATAAATCAATATTATATAAATCATTATTTTAGGAAGTATTAAGCAACTGCTAAACTTCCAAACCTCTGCATCACACAGAAAAGGACTACAGAGTCCATCTCTTGTAGCTCATCTGTGGTTCTGCAAAATCTAATCCTTGCATGTTACCTGACAGAGTAAAGCACAAAGACTACAAATCTGGAAGGAAAGTGATCTTAAATGTTAGAATTAGGTGCATATCTCTGTTTGTCTGCCTCTCCAAATAAGATTCAGTATTGAGGATTTTTTGCAACTTTTACATATATTATCAGAAGCAAGGCTAGCACTCCCCCTGCTTAGAAGTGGCATGTTCCTCCTTTTAATATGAGGTTATGGCATACAAAACCTCACCCTTTTTAATCAATAGTTCAGCCCTGATTGGTGGTAATTCAAAATAATCTTTTTGTGACAGAGGGTTTCATAGTGAGTATAAAATAACTGGGTCTAGGGCTCAGAAACCTGACACAGACATCACTAATGGTACTCATTAGCTGAGCCATCTGAGCCATGGGGTCCTAACTACCCTTCTGCATTACTGCCAGAGCTTCCCCACCAGAAGCAGAAAAGAGCAGTAAGAGAAATGTTATTCTGTGCTTACCCTGAAGGCTATTGATATAGAAAGCTCTAAGTTCAAATCTACAAAATGGAGTCTCCTGAGGTGAGTTGCTATTAAGTAAATACTACCAAGCCTCTGCTGGAAAAGTGAGACTTGGATGGCCATTCCTTGAGATACTTGTAATGAATTCCTTTCACCCTAGATTGACATACCGCCTAGGAAAAATTACAAAACACATGGTTGTCACTATTAGTACTGAACTCCTGTGCTTCCAAGACTTTCTGGGAAGCTTTAGACTATCCATTACAAAGAAAACATTTGGCAATACCTCTTTCATAACCTTAGTCTTCTAAAGAAACAAATTAAATGATAGTTCAAATACAAGCCAAATAAATCACTTGAAATCTGAATTAAAGAATATCATGCTTCTATCACCAAAGCTGTTAGGCATTTACCATTGTCCTTCTGTCTCATGGAGTTTTTCCCTGTCTTAAAAAGCATAAGACTGTGTGAAACACAAAGAATGGCAGAATAGCAGGAAAATAATATCCACAGATATAGTCATGCATTCCCAATCATAATTTGTTCTGGCCTCCTTTATTCCCCTCTTGCTATTTTTCCAGGAACTTGAAGACGAGTGGTTACTACGCGTGGAAACACTGAGCTTCCGTTATTTGCAGGAATGCTCACAGACTGTGTGCAGAAAGAAGTTGTGCCTAAGGAAGGCAATATGCTAACAATCTCAAAAACATACATACAGGTAAGGAAGAGGCTCAGCCTAGCGTTAGGCAAACTACTAGTAGTGTTTGTTGGATTAAACTACAGAGTGCATGACTGCAAGATTTATTGAACAAACAATCCATCCTTATTGATTTGCAGGTACAATAAACAAATTGCTTTTACAAATTGAGTGCAGACCTATTAGTAGGATCACTTACTCAGAATTAAATTGGGGAGGGGATGCAAGTTAAAAACAACAAAACACAGCGTAAACAGAGCCACCTAGGTAGAAAATGTTTCCAACAGGCAATTTTCATAACCAATTGCTCAGTTGCTAACCAAGTGGTGTGCACTTCATGCATATTCATTCAGCCACCAATGCATTGCATGACAAATATAATCAAGTCTAGGAAAGAGAGAATGCAAGAGTTGAAAGAATTAAGGGAACTAGTAAAGGAAAACAAATCACTTTCTTCTCTGGTCTGCTGGTTTGCAACCAATCCATATAGTAGACATGAAGTTGTAAACTTCCAGCGAGCATCTGACTGTGAACTGGTCCATGTGAAATCAGCTGGTAGACTTCTTCCTGTCCTACTAAATGCCAAAGCCTGTGAATGCCTATACATAACTGACTTCTGAGCTCCTAGAAACCATGAAAGCAAGAATTAGAATCAACACACCAAGATAAAAGCATCCACAACTACTGTCTATTTTCCTCAAGGATGTAATCAGCTCCTTACTACAGAGTTTACTTGCCTGGTCTAACCATCATTTTCCCATTATTACAGCATTACTGTTATGCTTTGAATGGTAATGTCTGGCCAGTTTCTGATTAAGAATCAAAAATAATATTTCTCTCTCTATTTCAGAAACATTAAGGTTAAAAGCTGAACTAGAGAAAGATGCCATGCTCTTCCACATAGAAGAATCAAAAAGGATTATAATGTCTAGCATTAGGCATTCTTAGAACTTGTCCAATAAAAAGAATGTTTAAATTTTGCACTAAGAGGTTGAAGTTTTTCTCTCATGCAAGTAAAGTGTTAGCTGGATACAGTCCTCATAAACTTTGTGAATATATTTGTGGGGCTTGGATCCCGTTTTGAAATAACTATATATTACTATAACTTGGCACCGATCTTCCATAAAGACAGAGGATATTTACAATTATTTTTTGCTGCAATAATCATACAAGATTATTTTATTTAAATGGCAACTATAATCAAAGCTTGCAGGTTCAATGTTAAAGACATGTGCCAAGCTGAGTCTGAATTTGACTTCATGTGCTGTGAGCCAGGGGAGCTCTACATTAGCACCAGTTATGACCCAGTTTTGATGACCTTCGAGCACTAAAGAGCAGAGAATGCTTAGTGCTACCAGTTCTCATCGTTTCAGCCTTGACTAATAATTTGTCAGAGGAAGTAAACCACAGCTTCACTATAACTCAGTATTTCATGGCACTTTGGAACAAATTTCCAAGACCTGCTTTCAATGAGAAAAAGACAGGGATCTAGAATTAGCAACAGTTACTTGCAAAACCAAGTTTCCCAGTTTCCTGATACAATAAAATAACAGGAATGATAAACTGCACTTACATTTTGCCTAGTCCTTACTGCAAAGACCTTCTTGGCATGTCTAGAGGAAAAACAGAAAAACCTGACTCTTCCAGTACCAGCTGAACTGAATTTATTGAGCTCAACACAAAGTTATTTTTTCTTTCTCTGTCTTCTGGCAGTAGCCTCCTTTCTGTGAAGGAAAAGACCCAAACAAATCATGGTGTATCTACAGAATATACACTTGTGAACTTGCCTAAAAGCTGAAATAGAAAGTCTTGGTAATATTTGGAGAGCAATTCAGCCCCAAAGCATTTGGATTAAGTTCCACTAAATGTTGTTTGGTAGCAAGACTCACGTGGCTGAAGAGCAGTGGTTCATGCAGCAGAGGCACGGGTACTCTGCAGGGCTTTTGAATTTCATGGTTTCATTTTATTTTGAGATTTTTCATGGAAATTATTAGTCTATTTTGAGATTCACCCTGCTCCTTCAGATGCCTATGCCCCAGTGAGGTTCAGGGCTGTCAGAAAGGTAACAGCCCAAAGTCATTCTGACCTCTGAATCCTGCTGTGGCTGAGCACAAGTCCCAGCACCAACAACTTCCTGTCCTCACACCTCTTTTCCTGGAGAGGGGATGCAGACACACTCTGCAAACTAAATAGTTGATGGCAAAATGATTTAGTCTACAACAACAATATTTGACCAGCTCATTGAGACCAAGTCAGTACAGGCCTCTTCTGTGGAGCTCTCAGAATCAATTTTCAAAGTGTCACACAATTGATGGTGGCTGAAGCTCAGATGCCGGCAGAACCTATGATTAAAAACAGTATTGCAAGTGCCCTCATGCACCAGCAGTCTCTAAACTAATTTAGCCACATCAGTAGCACTTTCATATTGGTAGTGGCTGGCCTTATTTACAGAGTTATCATTTCCAAGGCAACAGCTGAATTCAACAGCTTGTAGAACTCCTTCCTACGAACATCTCATGGTGTAGGTGTGGAGGACTCGGAGGTCAAAATCAGGAAGGAGATGCCTTCTGCCTTTCATTCTCTCACAGTGTGATGGGTGTTTGGAGAATTAAAGCTTTACACACAAATACACACAACAGCTCCTCAGTGCTCCCATACTCATATCAGCAAGTCTCTGCTCAGAGAGGGCTGTAAGACAAGCATATATAATATCAAGATATAAATATGTTAAATGATTTCTCCATCACCAAGCATCCCAGGAAATATTCTACCTAATTGTATAGATTCAAGTGCTCTGAAATGAGCCACCAGGGGCTGTGAGCCTAAAGAGAATCTGTGTGCCAAGCCATTTGAGGTTGTGTTTGGTTTTATTTTTTCCACTCCTTTTATCTTCTTTAATATACTTATGTTTAGCTCCTTGAGTCTGTGCCTTGCAGGAAGTATCTGAAGCAGGGTCAGGCCTCACCGGCTGAGTAAGACTGAAAACCTGTGTGTAGAAGGGGAAGATGAGCTGTAAAGGCATCAAATTTGTGCCTGGAGTGGAACATTCTAATCTGAAGATCGCAGGCTTGGTGGGGAACAGCAAAAAGCCTGACCATCACATTGCCATCACTGTGAGTGAGATAACATTTTCCTATTAATTGAGGTGCAGGAGATCTTGAAAATAGTCTCAACATTTGAAATATATGGGACAATACTGAAACACCCTGAGTTTAGTACTGTACTAAAAATTATTTTAGCACATCTTCCAAAAAATGCAGTAAGTGCAGTTGAAGGATTGGCAGGCTGCTGCCAGTACAGCTCTGCTGGAAGAGCTGAGGAACTTCCTGAGTACTTTTGTCTAAAACAAACAAGAGTCTTTCCAGGAAGTTCTGAGTAATCATCTGACCTTGTGTGTAACTTAACAGCTACAGAGAGGAAAAAACTACCCTGAGATGGAGAGACAAAGATTTAAGTAAACAAGAAAATGCACCAGCCTGCTTGAGGAAATTAAGAAAGAACAGATTGAAATGTGCAGCAGGAATTTTAGCAGAGAGCAACCAATCCAGCGGGACTCGTGAGAATTCCAGAGAAGGAAATGTCATAAAGACAGCCTACTGACTCCACATCAGGGATTTCCTCTGGTGTGTAACTTCAGAAGAGCCTTCCCTCCCCTCCAGAGTTTAGAGTTCTCTCTGTCTTTCGGCAGGCCTCTTACTGCTTTCCCCAACAGCTAAAACAGCTTCTGTCTTTAGAGGCTGTGGGGCATCAATATTCTCTACAAGAGACCACAGTGTCATCATAACACAGAAGAATGAAGAGCCCCTGCAACCTGCATGCTTTGTTCAGGGATTCCATCCCCATCCACAGAAATCAAGTTAACTACTGATAGCAATACTCCTCTGTGAGCAGCTTTTCTACCCAAGCCAAATTAATCATAACAGTGCTATGAGTTTTCTGGTTAGGCAATCCTGCTTTTTAGGCTTTGATTCTCCTGCACTAGGAAGCTTCAAACGGATTAAAATAAAGAGCAAGTCAAGAGACAAAAGGAGATGAGCAGTTGCAAAGAAAATGAGCTTTTTCATGCCTATGAACAGACGCTGTGGGAATCTTAACACTGAATATCTCTCCAATTTAATTACAAGTACAATGTGAATTTTTGTTTGTTTTATGTATGTGCATGCATATAAATACTTTCCAATAAGTGTCTATTCATGTGCTACAGCTCTCTCATCAGCTCTTAATGTTGCCTGTCTTTGCAATTGTGCAAATATGTCTATACACCAGAGGAAATAGAATTCTAACTCCCTGGAAATTTGAAGGGGGACACAGACACACACACAGAGATAAATATAAATACCCCGTTACAAGTCTCTGCTGTTGCTCTATCATTACATAAATCACAATAGGAACATTGTAAGTTAGCAATAATTTTAGGGCCATAGATAGCACAGCATCCAGTCTTTCCTGAAGCCATCTCTACCACTGCCCCTTATCCACCAATATTTCATTGTAGGCACCATGGTTGAAGCCTTAACTTATACAATATATATACCACAGCTCGATGGGCTGGCCTGCAAAAGATTTGTCATACTTTAAGCTAATTTTGCCTTGTGTGCAAAAAATCTGAGCACACACCCTGTTTCTGAGATAACCTTCTTTAACCTTTCATATCAGCACAGCAGTATTTCAGTGGTTCCTCATATCCAACACAATCCACTGAAGGATCAGAACAAGAGATGAAAGAAAGAGTGGATTACAAAGAGGAATTTAAATAGTAGTGTTCTGGCCTTGTTAGAAGGAAGTATTTGTGTTAGTGCAGATGTCTAAAAATACATTTTTTTTTTACTTTAAAGTGGTAAACACCGTCATTGTTTTTTTTCTAGTTGGTACAATTTTTAAGATAAACTGATTCTGAAGAATACATTGTCCCTGATTCTAGACTGCTGATGAACACAGTTTTTGGATAAATTTTGGGGCCTGTTTACTTTTAGACTTTTAAAACTAAGATTGCAAACAGATGGATGGATGACTACCCCATCCCCCTCCTTTCCTGCACAAGAAAAAAAAAACAATGAAGGTTGATGATTTCTTTAGAGCAAACACCAAAACACTTGGTACCATAGAAGTTTTATTTTAGACTCCTCACCAGGACCAAGCTTATAATCTGTAACACATTCAGTCTTGATGTGCTGAGGAGGAGGAAAGGACAGCTGTGTGTCAGCATCAATCTTCTCTGTGAAAACTCAAACCTAATTCTGTGCCCTTTGATCTGGATGGTGACAAACAGTAGAATGACTCAAGGCACCACTTTTTTCCACAACAGCTTAAAAAAAAAAAAATAGCAGCAGAAAATAGTTTCACCTTGTATGAATACTAACACCTCAGCAGACACAAGCATTTGCTAAATGTAACACTGGCCTTTCTGTTCCTTCCGTTTCCACTGTTGTATTTGGGTTTCTGCTCGCACAAACATCCTCCTTTTGCACAAGTCAGATTCTAGTCACAAGCATTATCCTGGGGAAAATAAACTTCAGGGTAGACTTGATTTTGATGTTATGAATACCGGTATAAGGGAGTAATCAAACACAGTGATGTAGCTCCACTGCAAAACGAGAGAAAGATGCCCATTCAGACTCTGGACCCTAAGTCCTCTGCCTTATGCCACTAATTTGACAAATTTCCAGATAGCCAGGTACTCAAGACTATGCCTAAAGTTATAAGCAAAGGAACAGGATTTATTTTTTTTATGAAATCTAAAAAAATATAGTACATTTTTACTATTAATACATTTCTGTATAATACATTCACCATCAATAGGGCAAATTGGAGACATTCCTTTGAAACAGTCTGAAAAACAATGCCAAGATAATTACTTTTCTCCTTTTCAGTTCTGGAGTTGGAATACCCATCCCTGTGATATCACAATAGGCTCAGATTATGATCCACCAACAGCAAAAAGCTTCATCCACCAGAAGCAAACACCTTCCATGAAGCACACAGGGAACAGGAGCTCATGGCATTGGCCCAGCATTAGGGGGCTAAAACTACACTTGGTGTCAGGGCAGAACAAGGAAGTACTGTTCACAATGTGACCCCCAACTTGCATTGCATCCCTACATGACAATGAGTATGAGCCAGGGGTAGTGTCCTGGTCTAAGCACCACTAATATATACATCTTCCTTGAGAAAAAGCTGCCGCGTGGTTATCCTTGAGAATGGAGACTGGAGCAATCTCTGAGGAACAAGTGCATCAAAGCTATTGATAACGCACAAAACACCTTGAATTTTATCTGGAAATTTCATCATTCAAGGATCATGAAGCATTCCTGTACACTTATCATACATTGTAATACCTGTGTGAAGTATAAGACATGACTATGTCCATTGTATAGGATGAAAGCAGACCCATAGAAGACAAAGGCAACATTCTCAAAAATGGCTATTAATTTTGGAAACCATGGGGATTAGGAGTATTCTGACTGCAAATCTCTCCATAAGGAAAGTACAAGCTGCTTTCATACCTTTGGTTCCAATAACAGTTTTAAAAGTTCACAGCACTTCCAAGAAAAAAGAAAGAGATTTTTCAGGTGTTGAGACCTTCAAAACGAATGGACATTTTTTGAAGTGTTAACCTTATGACTGCACTAAGAACATGTGCTGAGCCACTGACAGAGTTGGAAATGAAATTTATGCATACTCACTGTATAGGAAGCTAAATAGTTGTGCTTTCCCCTCTTGCCCCCTTCGGTAGGCATATGGATTTTATCTGTCATCTAAGCTGACCAACCCTATAACCCAGCAGCCAACCTCCAGCCACCAGGCAAACTTTGAGGCCGCATTGGAAATTGGGTGCATAGTTTTGTCACTCTGATTTAGTGTGCTCGTACAGAATGTAGACAACAGACACTACATTGTTTTTCTTCTCAAAAGGTAATGCCTCTGAAATATACTTTTAAAAAGTCCAGGTAAGTACATGTCTGCAACATAGGCCATGCCCAAGATCTGCCTTGGCCTTTTCACTCCTATTGCTTTAGACATCCATTTCTATCCTTAAGAACAGGCTATGAATAGGGAAGAAATGCACGGGTTGGTAGACAATCCCCCATAGCCCAAGGAAAAATCTGCTGTTAAGTAAAATGCTGCTGCAGACTGCACAAAACAAAGTTGACTATTAATTCCTAAAAAATGAGATTGCAGGTCTTACATTTAATGGACACTTTTATCAGAGCATGAACAGCAAACACAACCTACAGCAATAACGAATATGTTCACAGTCCATTAGGAATGAATGGCCAAGACCTAATTTTTTTCAGCTTATGTTCAGATTCATTTTAACTAAGCTCACTGTTAGGGCCAAATTTATTAGGACAGTGTGAGAATTTTGTATAATGCATAAGTGCCCCACAGTTTATTCCTTAACATAAATTAGTTCAACTCTGATGAAAATGAACCTTGACAACTTTGCTGTATCCTCTGAAAAAAAGGCCTGAGACAAAGCTGTATGAAGAAAAATAGGACACTTGATAACACAAGTACAAGCAATGACTTTGCCTTGGCACAATCTGAGTACCTACTGGAAGAGCAAGAGCATGCAAACTAATACTACCTAAGGAATCACTCCATCACATGCTTGCCATTTGCACAGGGTCAGCTCCTGAAAAATGTTTTCCATTTATTTACCCTGAAAATCAGAATAGCACACAGCTGCACACAAAGTCTTTCAATGAAAATCAGTTAGTAAAGGGCCTACCTCTCTACCCTATTATCTCAAAAGCAAAAAACTCTGCTTCTGTCCATCATCCTTTGTCTCTTCTTCATTTTCACTTGAGCCCCAGGCCTCAGTGCTTTAAAGGCACAGAGTGGTTTCTCCAGGGGCAGTCAATGCTGCTCTGTTAGGGTGAAGCTTCCAGCTAGTGGTAAGGGAGGTTTTCCCAAGGACCTATTGGGAAATCCCATGTGCAGAATTACTTTCATCACCTGTGGTTCTGCTGGAGCTGAACATTTACTGGAGAAGCATCTGGCCTCCTGGCATAAGTAGATGGAAAATTCCTTTATGGAGGTGGGAGGAAAGATGGCAGCGAAATTAGGTGAAAGTTGTCTCTGTAGCAGACAGCCCTGTCTCTACCATAATGGTCCTGGGTGTAATGGAAAGCACATGGGGTGAGAAGGGATTTGGCTTCCTCTGGAATGCCCTGCAGGCTGTTGGGAATAGAAGCAGCAGAGCTGTGAGAGTCCTGTCTGCTCTCTTCATCCACACAGATGCCCCCTTCTGCAGTCAGAGCACTGCAAGTCACACACAGCTTGCCTGCCATTCCAGGTCCGACGACCTGTGTTAAACAACTTTTTGTCACTGGTAGTGTCACCAAGTTGTGCCAGTCCTGAAACAGACGAACATTTCCTACAAGTAGCTCATTACTGTCTTCCCTGTGAGTTTCCCTGGGTGACCCCTCATCCCAAACAGATGAAGTTAAATTCTGTTTAACTGCTGACAAAAATCACAGCCTGCAGTAGTAAGTGCAATGGCACTAAGTAAGTGAATAGCAGTATAACATGGTATGATCACATCCTCACATTTCTTGTTCTTCCTGTGCTGCAAAACTAAAATCTCACCCTACACTTCAAATATGAAATGTTGCTGCCACTGCCCCGCATGTCCTTCTTATTTCTATGAAGCTGAGGAAAAAATCTCACTAAAATACCAGAATTTGCTAATTAATTGAAATCTGTTGGCATTTTCTATCCTCTCTGTGTAAACATCAACAACTATACAAGGCTGCAGAAAACGAAGATAGCCCTACCTCCTACTAGTCATTGAGATCACAAGGTCTTTCAGAGATAGCACAGCTTTTGTGCAAAGTGCAGCACCCAGCTTAACAGGGTTCAGATCCAGACATAGACCTCCTGCAAGGGTAAATAAGACTTCATGTAGAATTAGAAAAAAGCTGTAAAGAGGAAAAGGAGCAGGCAATATTAAATCTTCATAATAAGCAATATTCCAACATAAAAGTGCTGCAGTATGACCAAAAATATCCGGTTTCACTAAGGCACTTAAAAGCCACCAATTTTCAAAGATTTCCAGACAACTGGGCTTCCATAATTCTGAGACTCACTTTATAGATTTTGCTTCCATGATCCTGGCTGCTTTGCTGCTGGCTTACAATCCACCATCTGTTTCTAAAGTGGTAAGTGGAATTTGAAAAGTGAAACAAACCAAGAGATAGTAGAGTTTGGAGTCTGCACCTGTACTAGATCACTGACCAAGCTTTTTTCCCTTCCTATAGCACTATCCACCTTTAGGACATTCTTCATTTCATCAAAAGCATGAAGTCAACTCTTTAACCCAAACATGCTTAGGGAAGGCCATTGAGGGGTGAGAAAGATTTAAACATCCTTGGTCCCATCATTTTGAATCTCACACCATGCAGAAGAAGAAGCTGAGATACATCTTATATATATTTGCCACTCTCAGTAGTGTGAATAAACTCATTGTAGGTCATTATACACAATGCAAACTCAGTTTTGCAGTTTTAAGTATGGAGTTGCAAACAAGTGTTCAATCAGTTCTAAGAGTAGGGGGTTTAAAAGTTCTATCAATTTTGAATGAAATTTCTTACTTAGCATCATATCAGGGTGACCATTTTACTAAGCATGCTTTGACTCCCTTTCCCCGAACTAGATGTGCAGTGTAAATCTGACAGAGCACCTCAAAGCGTCAGAAGCCTTTAGAGTTGTCATCTACATTTAAATAATGGATCATATCCAGAAACTTGAACAGCATTTTTAAAGATGTGTGTAGCAATCTTCATTTCACATTACTGGAAATAGAGACGCAATGACGATAAGCCCCTCAGTGAAGGTCACCCAGCACATTATCTGCAACCCCTCCCACGCATCTTTTTGATCACTCTGAAGCACAGATAAACAACAGTCTAGGTCATAGTGCTTCGTCCATTTGAAAATTTGCCTACTACAACACGCACTTCAACTGAGGCATTTGGGATGTGAGCCCTTAGTAAGAAGCAAACCCTCCAAACAGGAAGCCCCAGGGAGGGGGAGTGAAGTGACCTAGGCTCTGGTCCAAACTTCTCAGCCTGTGGCTCATTGATTCATTTAACATCCTGTCACCACCACATCCTTCAGAACTCACCACTGCCTTCTATGGGCCAGCTCTGTGCCTTTCATCTGTCACACATAGACATTGGTACTTTTGGTCACCACATAACACCTCAAACTGGAGCATGGAGCCCAAACTAGTAATAGCCTGGCACAAACAAATGCAATTGTTTTAGCTAGGCAGAAAAGAATATCATCTGTACTGACATGGGTGGCATAAGCCCATTTCCCTGACACAGCTGCCACCTAGAATCCTTAGCAATAGCTAAGTTAGTCTTTTTTCACAACTGTGTGCTATTCACTTTGAATTTCTGTGACAACAATATTATAAATTCCCAGCCAGGTAGACTATAATAAAGTGGTAACTTGCTGAAATCATTTATTTTTGCACTGTTAGCTAGTTATAGTCATACCATCTTTCATTGCTTCCTTAGTGATGCTTAGATCGTATCTAAGGCAGCAACAATCCTTTTTGTACGTGGTTTTGTACCCAGAATGGGCCACACTTGATTGTTATCTAGTCATGTAACATCAGTTGTCCAAACTTGTTGGACTTCTTGTAACTTCAGTTGTCAGTAGAAGTGTGCACAAATCAGTATTTTAGATCAAGGAATACAAAAATGACTCTCCAACTAGCTTTGATTTCTTTTTCTGATTTAAAAAATTCATAACAGGGGTTAGACACTCTGCAAAGGATACAATTATTTTCAGGTTCCGATGATCTGACTCAGGAGAATAAACTTAATAAAGCAGCTTTAAAGCCAATACATCACAGGTGCCATTAGCTCACAGAAACACAGTCATGCAGTGACCCTGTTATTATCTGTACACTGAAAACTATTACCATGAAAGTCTGACAGAAGAACATAATAGGAATAATGTACCCATCTGCTGGTTTTTGTCAATACTAAAATTATTTTTTGTCTATTTTTTTGTCCTCCTTACACGCCAAAACCTTTGAAATATGAACATTTTGGCTTTTGAATTCTGTGCGTGTGTTTTTTCAAACTGAAAAACTAAATTCTCAGGGCATTATGCCTCTAGATCCTTGTAAAGCCAGTATTTCTTTTACAGATTGAGTGTCAGAGTGATGCTGAGAAAACACAGATGTGAACATTAAACACTTCTTCCTGTCACAACTGCCCAACTGAATGAGTTTTGCTACAGATGAGAGAGATGAAACCTTTAAAAATATAGCTCAAGAGAGGCTACTTCAAGATATTTTCTGAAGGCCTTTAATGCAATTAGAACCATACACAAGCCACTTTCCTCATTGTGTTCTTCTTTCCAAGGAAAGCTGTCAGGAAGTCCTTGCATTCATGAGGAATCCCCTAGTACTTCACAGTATTTGTTTGTTAACCCCTCAGGATATTCCAGGGAGAGATTTATGGCCAGGTTATGGTCTTTCATAATCTGGCAAATGAATAAAAAATGAGAAAGGGTAGTTGGCTGATTGCTGTTACTGAGGACCTTTTTGCTTTGGTCAAAGCACACAAAATAGATAAACCAGCAAAAGAGGGAAGAGGAAGAATGTTTCTGATAAATTCAACTACTGAACCTGCAATTAGGGAAGCTCAGCTGCACATCTGTCCTCATTTCTACACACAAATGCATTTCTGATACAAACTTAAGATACAGGTTCTCCGTTTCTCCCAACTCATCCAAACTCTTCTCACTATAGTCTCACTGAGGTCTTTGATTAACACAGGCTTATTTGGTCACTGAGGTTTTTCTGATCTGATAGGATTTTCTTCATACCTGCTGTGCTGACCTCTACCTGCATTTGCCTTCTGCAAATTCATAATTCCCAAGATACTTTCTTCTACTTAAACACACACAAGCCATTTTTAAGAAGGTTTCCTTTTGTTTTGGTAAGGATGAGGGGGTTTTTTTGTTTTGTTTTGTTATGATTTTGGTTCTTTTTAAAGCCTAAGGCTGAAATAAGGGAGGGGAAGTCACTCCAGGACAGCACGTGCCAGCAACACTTGGTGCTCTGGGATCACAGAGTCTCCCATAAGCGAGACACGAGTCACTGAATCTTGAGTGTTGTTCTGGGCTGCGGTGCTTTCTGGCTTCCATCAGGCAGAGCTCCACTCCCAGTGTTCAACCTCCTTGGTTTTGTCATTCGTACCCCCTGTTTGAAGTCAACACCTGCAGCCACAGGGCGAAGACCCCCAGGCTTGAGGAAAATTGCCAGCACTCCTGGAAGGCAAGTTTTACTGCCTGATGTTCCAGGAGATGGCTTTGAAGGGCAAACCTCTACAAATTACTGGAAGAGAATCCTCAGTTCTTCTGTGTCCCTGTAATTTGTCACTCAGCAGAGGAAGCCTGAGAGACACACTGTTTTATGAGGGGTTTCCCTTTTCCTTATTGATGATCCTGACTTTGCAATGTGTCTGCAGCAAGTTTGTGTGTGGAAATTGTACAGACATGACATAAATCACCTCAGATTTCCTAGCAATAATGTGACCCCAAGGCAACATATTCAGTAAATTAAAAATAAATTACGTGATGGCCTGATGTGACTTCAGCAGACCTCATGTCAGACCCAGCCTGAGGGAGGAATGCGCCTTCCAGCTTTTTCATAACAACTGTCCTTTAACAACGAGTTAATTATCTACAGATACTGTGTGTTTAGAAGACGTAAAACAAGACCAGCTGATTTCAAAAACTTTAAAACAGACTTGAAAATATGCCTCTAGGGCCTCACTTACACCAGTGCACTGTACATAAGTCTAGGTGACATCACTGCTTACAGCAGGTCTGAGAGGACACAAAGGATGGTACTGTAAAATCTCTCAGGAGTTTGGGGATGGCCATATTACCTAGGTGAGAGTTCAGAAATGAGAAGCAACACTCCAAAACACTTCCAGTCATGCTCACAGGCTGTGTACACCCCACCTGCCTTCATTTCCAACAATGTAATAGAGCTTTCTGAGACTCTGAGCTTCACCAGACAGAGCTCCCACCTTCCAAAACATGCAGGGGTTTGTGTTTGCATCTTTATGCTACTGAGACAGATGATGAACTTAATCAATCCATCATTAAAGATGACTTTCTGATAAGCCATCTGCTGCTCAGTTATCCCATTAGAATGGAAATTGTTAATCTGGACAGAGGATTTAAAATCATAGTAGGTGTCTGTGTTTCTACAGCACCCAAAATCAGACCCCCATAACTTCAGCTAATTTAAGACAGAATGATAGTTTTGAACCTGAACATTACAAAGTAAGTTCTGTTTTTTGTGAATGTTTATCTAGCAACCCCTCAAGATCACAAGATTCTTGTTGAGTAAAATCAAGGGAAAAGTAGTTTTGGACTTTCAAGCTTTGAAATGTGAGTATTCAGTTTATTTCCATATCTGGTTTCTCAAACCAAGTGAGAGCTTCCTAAAAAGTAGAGGACAGCTGTAGTACAGATGTGATGACTGAGTTCTGGAACTGAGATTTGCATGCAAAGTTTGCCCATAGCACTATTCCTCTTCTCATGCTTGCATCTGGGCAGAAAAAAAGTCCACAAAGCTGCATCATACACCTACTCATTTTAGTATTTAGTATTTAAACATACAGCTGTATTTTGATTTCACAGAAAACCCAGAAAACAAAGGATTATAAATTCATATGCTTACTTTCTTTTTTTTTTTCCAAGATGGCTGACAGAGCCTCTAAAGAATATATCTGCATCTTCTAATGATTTTTGGCTGGTGTGGTAGTTACACAAAGCTGAAAAGAAATAAGGTCCAGCTTCCTCTGAATATAGATAGACGTCAGTCCCAATTCTTGTTTATTTACCAAACCTCTCTTAAAAATTATTATGGAAACTTTCTCAAATGTGCTGCTTCTCTCTAAGTTTTTATAGAAGTAGCTAAATTAATAAGGATTAGAGTCAAAGTACATGCTTTATTTTCTAAAAGTGTCTAACCAATGCACACAAGAAAGTCTATTTTCATTTTCCCGATGACAAGTATTACATATCTTCATACATAGAGCAAACGAGACACTCTTACCTTAAAAATGTAGCTCACTTCTACTCTGAAGATGCTCTATTAGTTCTTCCCATTATCTCTATACTCAAGTTGTCACCAGAGGTGTCAATTAGTAACTTATACTGTTTCCCTAGGGGTTTTTTGAAATGTCAATCTTTTTAAAACTCATTAAGCCTTAGAGAACAGTGGGGATGGAGCCTTTCCTGGGTCATACTCTTAGAACATACTCTTCTAGCTGAACTAGAACTCTCCTTTTAGCCCAAATGCCATGTCATCTGAAACTTCCTTTCAGATAATGGAGACCAAAAATGAATGTACAAAATTTGATGTGGTCTCTTCAGCACAGGGGAAAGTGGCAAAAATTTTAACTTTTCCCTGGAAGAAGTTTCTTTATATCTCTACCCTATAATACAGTTAGTATTCAATATTATTAAACTGAAAATTCATTCCATTTGAATAGCAATGGTCCCCTTTCTTTTCTTTCAGGCTAGTCCCTACAGAAGTCTCTGATCTGACTGTATGTTGTATTTGTACCCTTCATCACAGCATCTAATTTAATTCTGTCCTGTGTTCTCTATATCCTGGCTCTTCAACCTCTCTAGTCCTTCCACAGGACTTTCTTTGCAGGCCAACATCTCACATTAAACCCACTGACACAGATCAAATATTCTTATTTTATCCTATGTCCTGTGGCTACATTGTCAAGGCACTAGTGAAATTCAGCCCTCCCTCTGGTAAGCAGTAGGTATTTAACGCCTCAAAGAAACACTATAACACAGTAATGACAAGATGAGAAGCAGTGTCTTGGAATGACATGGCATAAGAAGACTACACAGTCAGCAAGACATATGCACACACCAGGTTAAGTCACTAGGTTTGGCCAGTGCCTCATGATGAGAAAATTTCTGCAACTGGTTACAAACTAAGATTTAAATTCCCTGTGAAAACTATGGAGAAAACTGGCAAATTGTTTCACCCCAGATTTGAAGAACACTTCTCACTTCTGCCCAGTGGTTTAAGTGCAGTGGTATTAAGACTACCTAAAACTAGGCCGTGCACAAGTTGTGTGCAGGAAGACCACAAAAGACTCCTGTAAGAGGACATGGAAAATTCCTATTGATAGCACACATGCAAAAAATTACATTATCAATCAAGTCTATGAATCAACTCAGTTCAAGTGCTTCTGAGTGGAGGAATCCTTCAAACCCACACATATAAAGCTTTTAAGTAAAACCTACAAGTAAAAGTTACAGCAACCAAATAGCTAACAGCTCTATGGTGTCTCCAATAATCATGAACTCATACTATTTTTTTTTCCCAAAATGGTATAGTTCTTAGCCTTTGCTAGAAGCAAAAAGCAATTTTCCACCAGCTAGCCAAAGCAGGAGAAAAATCAAGATGGATAAATTTGACTTTCTACACCAGTGGGCTCAAATCAATTCTTACCTTCCCCATTAAAAATTTTCACAGGTGTTTGAAGGAGGTGAGGGAATGGAGGCCATAAAATCAATAAGAGGGAGGAAATGGTTTCACAACTTGCAAACTTTAAGGAGAATTTAAACTACTAAGCAAGTTCTCCTAATTTTCAGGTTGATAAATTTAGCTTACAGTTAATAAATTAAAAAAAAAAAATAAATAAAAATAGGCTATCCTTGTTGAAGGGAAGAAGGTGGGGTTTTGCTGCCTTAGATGACTTCAGCTTTCTTCTGAATGCAACAATGCCTGACACTAGATTTTAGCAGAAGGCAGCGAACATTTTTAAGTGAATCTGGTTTTGATCAATACCTTTTTTTTGTTTCAAAATCCCTTCCTCACAAGCCATTACCCTTTCTTTTCCGGCTGGATACATGCCCCAGCATCTTCCTGTCTCTCATTCCTTCTCTCCACACCCTCTCAAAAAAGAAAAGCATATTTTCCTCTGGGTTACTATGTCAATGTCTTGGTACAGGAATTAGAATCTGTTGCTTTAAGTGCTGGGTAAACAAATATTTCTCCAGAGTCACTCAGGAGAGCCAGTCCACAGAAAGCTGATACAGCTTGAAAGTTCCGCCAGCAACTGGACTTCAGGCTGTAACTATGTCTAACTTACTGCTTTGTCAGAGCCCTCTCCAACTAAAGCAAAAGGATACAAGCATCCCATTTGAAAAGCTGTCTTCCTGAAAACTCAGAAACATGGATTGCAGTGAGGCAGAATAAAGCACAGCAGAGCAATGGAAGAAAACAGTGAAATGTCTGCAGAAGTGGAAAGTTCTCAGCCACACCAAAGCCCCTCTGAAATCTGGGCAGGCTGAGAAGACATAAGGAGCTGGTTAGTTTGCCTGCTTTTTCTGCAATTTAGTGAACTTAAAGGGCAAGGCTAACTTAGATCACTAGACCAAGTATCCTCATGGGGTCTGATGCCTCCGGGAAGCTGCCTGTGCAGTGTTTGTTCCACCTGAAGAGACAGGTAGGAAAGGTTAAAAGTGAGCCAGCTGGCCTTGACCCCTCCCTCACCCACATACCAAGAGGAATTGTCCGTCTCTAAGACCAGTTCTCTGCCTCAAGCCTTTCAGTCCAAGTGGACAAAAGTGGCAGCGGACTACAGGTGCGAGAGAAAGGCGAAAAAGAAGGAAGAGGGGAGGAAGGGAGGAGAAGAGGCAGTCTGGGACAGCAGCAACTCCTGTTCTTCCTGTGGTTCTGCCCCGGCAGAATGATATGTGTGCACCCTACCATAGTGTGTGAGTCACGCACATCTACAGCTGCCTTGATGCTGATGGATCGGTGCCTGTTGGCACTGGTTAGATCCGTGCCTCCCTTGTGCCAATTAAGATCACTGTGATATTAATTTATGCAGAGATGAATACAACTTTCCTGTATTTATAGCTCTATACTAACTCCTGTTATGTCTTTGTGAACGAGGGCTCTGCAGGGCAGAGATTAACTTAACAGTGTCTAGCACAGTGAAGCCCTTATCCCTGGCAATTATCACCACTAAATATCAGAAAAATAGATTATACTTTCTTTCCTGCACAGACTTATTACCTATTGCCTGAGGCAAAAGAGAGGCTGGTCTCTCTGTTCTGCTGTAACAGGAGACCTCAGTGATTTTCATTTTAACAGCCTGTAGCCTGAAGAAACCTTTTGCAGGTAATCTTGATCCCACTAAATTCAGAGGATTATCAGAGGACTCTCATATCGTGCAAAGGACAGTGAAGTCAGCTGTAAATCGCAATGTTAATGAGATAGCAGATCCATTCTTTCCCTTCTCCTCAAGCAAACTGCTGCTTGTTCTCAGAGCAAGCAGCCTCTGGAAATGGTTATTTTCTATCTGGGCTGATCTGAGAGCAGGTGTTTTCTTCAGGGAAAATGGAAAATAATCCACAGCAACAATATGCAAACTGTGCAAGACTAACAGCTCTTTCCACTCCCTGAGATTTCTCTCAAGGATCCTCCAGTCAATCGAGATTAAAATCAGCTTGACTGTTCATAATGCAAGAAGTCAAACAGAACACACCCTCCAACTTCCAGCTGCATAGAAGCATGTTGTTCATTACAACAGACCCTTTCCAGACAAGACACAGCCCATCTTTGTAGCACACAAAATGTATGGATTCTCTTTAACAACCCTCAACAAGAAGCCTCACAGAAAGTAGAAGGAGGAATTCCCTGTATTCAGATGTAATCAGTCATTTTGCTGTAAAGCTGTTTCAATATTGCCAAAACCCAAACACTCAAGTTATGCCACTGGAGTTCTAAATCATGACTTTCACATTCTTATTTTCCTTTTAGCTTTTGAATGCTGGAGAATGGCAGAAATCTTTGTCTCTACTTCACCTGTGGACTGGAATATCAGTTTCGCAAGAGCGGAACAGATTATCAGATTATGACAACAATTTTTAGACCTGAGGCTTCATTCAAACCACCACAAAAATCTGAAGACCTGACAATATTGCTGCTAATGGTGCTTAAGAATGCCTATCTTCACATTCAACAGAGGTATTGGTAACTTACACAAGGACACATTCCTCAAGAGTGCAAAATACTCTTCTATGCCCAAGACAGACTTAATTTTTGGGTGGGCTTTTATTTGGTTTTAAGTTATTTCAGAAACAGAAGAGATAAATAAATAGAAAACTATAGATGTCTCAAGTTCTGCTGCTGTAAGAATTGAAGTCAGTGCATCGCATTTCACCCTCTGGTTGAGGAGAGAACAGCACTTAGTGTTTTTCCAAATTCCCTCCCTTCCTCCCTCCCCTTCTGTTTCACATATTCGATAAAATCTATTTCTTTATGTATATCCCCTTAGCATACCACTGACATACGTGTTGGTCTTAGCTGGGAGCACTGGTCAGCAGAAATTGCTACATGCATTGGTATGACTGGAAGGGCTTCCATTCCAACCCAGTTTCCTCTAGAGCAGGCTGTTGGGTGCTGTAGCACACTCATGCTGTTTTTTCAGCTATGGCTTGCCTACAACCTGCCGTAGGACATTGGACTGAGCTCTTCGGAAATGTACCAGGCTCAAGACCCCATTGTACAACCAACATAGGATGGAGAAGCTGGTTTTGGTGGAGGTTTTTGTTTTGGGTTTGTTGTATGGTTTGGTTTGGTTTGGTTTTTCCCTAGTCTTTCAAAAGATACTGTTGCTATTTAAGTTTAGTTCAGCCCTGTGAACAGTGACTCATCTTCACTGACTGCCACGGGTTTGGGCCTACGTCAGTCGTCATGTATTTTAAATGGGCCCAAAGGCCTGTATCAGAACTGCCAGTAACCTATCAGAACTGACAGAGACCATCTTTGCCAGCTGTTTCCTCTGTGCTGCAGGTCTGAGTGAGCATGGATGTGCAAAGTGCCACATGCTCCCCTTGAGGGCAAGGCATGCTGATAATGCCGTGTGCCTTCCGGGGCCGCTTCGGATTCTCCACAGTACAGCAGTAAGGCAGTGTCTGAGGAGCAATTGCTAAGTAATTCAGAGAGCCACAAAGCAACTGGACTGGATCCCAAGACTTACTTAGTGAATACACAGCAAAACTGCTGAAAGGATTTGTAGACAGTGCATGTGATTAATTATGATGTCCTCTTTTAAGGTTTTTCCTGTTTAAAGTAAATAAAACAGAAAATGCTTTTTTGGGGGAAGCAAAGTAGTCTTATATCCATACTGAATTTTTCCCCTATGGTTTCTAGAGTATTTTTTACCCCTACAGATTTGAAAGCACTGTACAAAAGTGAATATGAATAAATGGAGTAGTCTTAGAGATAGGGGAAAGCAGGAACACATAGATGAGTTATTGCATGCCTCAGCCAGTCAATACCAGAGCAGAGAACTGAATCCAGGTGTCTTGATTTCACCTTGGAATGTATCACAATGTCTCTGGTGACACCCTTAAACTCATCTGTGGCTTTGCCAAGAGAATAATTAGCTGCTTCTCTAGTGTTTGCCTTTCTATAAATGACCTAGGTGAAGGGGAATTCTTGCCATGAAGAATTTAAAGATAGACAAAATCATGGGAAGAGACCGAGGTAATGGACATAACTCTTAACTTTTAGGATGTGAAAATTTGGGAAGTTTTTATAGGAATTAGAACTGTAGTACACTTGTATTTTCAATAGTATTCACAAATCACTTCAAGGAATCTGTAGAAGTAATATGGAGAACTGTGAGTTAAAACTGTGGACAAACAGCTGCAGAAAGTCCCCAAATTTTCTCCTCCTTTTAATCCTTACATTACTATTGGAAGTAGAGATGCAGACAACCAATTTTCCAACAGTTCCAATTATTGATATAACTCTGATTAACCTTTACCATGATAAGTATTTATGTATACAGAATTTTATGATCCCACCAAAAAAGTGATTAACAACAAGATATAGTTGTTAAACTATAGCCCTGCAGTTTCTGTAGTGAAACCCAGCTTCTGAAAATCAGCTTCTGAGAATCTGAAGCGGCCCCGGAAGGCACACGGCATTATCAGCATGCCTTGCCCTCAAGGGGAGCATGTGGCACTTTGCACATCCATGCTCACTCAGACCTGCAGCACAGAGGAAACAGCTGGCAAAGATGGTCTCTGTCAGTTCTGATAGGTTACTGGCAGTTCTGATACAGGCCTTTGGGCCCATTTAAAATACATGACGACTGACGTAGGCCCAAACCCGTGGCAGTCAGTGAAGATGAGTCACTGTTCACAGGGCTGAACTAAACTTAAATAGCAACAGTATCTTTTGAAAGACTAGGGAAAAACCAAACCAAACCAAACCAAACCAAACCAAACCAAACCAAACCAAACCAAACCAAACCAAACCAAACCAAACCAAACCAAACCATACAACAAACCCAAAACAAAAACCTCCACCAAAACCAACACCCATAGACAAAGAAAAAGGCTCTTGATTTGAGTTACCGCCTTGGTGCCAACATTTCTAGCGATAGGGGCATTCATCTAATTTACAAGCAAGATCAGCCCTTGAATTGATGAAATAGGCTCTGGTCCAGGTTAATAAACTTGTGGACTGAGACATGGTCATGCTTTCATGACCTTTGCTTGTATAAAACACCAAACTTGTGGGTGCTGTCCCACCAAGAACAGTCTATACATGAGGCAATGGAAACTGCTGGGGTAATGAGTTTTTTTTCCCTCCAGCATCATTTAATAGCTTTACCATACCATCCTCAAGGGTAGAGAAGCAAGTCTTGGTCTCTGTTCCACCTCTTCTATTTCTTCCTTGTGGTGTCCTCTATTTCAAGAAGAGCTTTATCATTGTGACAGTAAAATTAGACATTGCCTGTATGGCTGAAAGCTTTAATCTGTCAATATCTTTGTGGATTACAGAAAAGGATGGTATTCTGCTTTGAATGCTGTTGAAAGCAGAACATGCCATAAAGGTAGAACAAGACCATCACAAACTGCATGAGCCAGGGAAAATTTCCAACTCTTTGGAGACCAAAATAGGTAACCTTATAAAAGGAATCAAGCAAATAGAGACTCTGATGATAGGTTCTCTCTGTCACGTGAAAAAGAGTACAAGCCTATAAATGTTTTGTTGCTCTAGGACAATATAGAACATATTGTCATTTTGCTTCCAGAGTGAAAGGACCATGAAAAAGCTAAAGATTTGACTTCCTGAAACTAGCCAAAGGATCTATGGGGAATAAGATGAAGAACATTCAATCAATCCATCTAGAGTTCATAAAACAATAGTATGAAAAGATCTCGCTTAAAGGAGGGAGTTGAGACTTGCTAGTTTCTGAGACAAATGACAGTGGCAACCTTGATTCAATCACAGATTCATCAATTCAAATTCCAAAGCCTGTAAAAGCCTGCAATATTTTTCAGCAGCTATGAGGTGAGCTGTCAGTTAACAGTCATCAAGAGACCAGCAATATGCAGACATATCACAGGTCTGTATTGTTCTTCACTCTATGCAAAGGCATCACTAACATGATCTGGTACTTATAAAAATAGAAAAACAATATGCCAGAGGAGGACCTAAAACAGGGTGTGCTCTTGTTTTCTTTGATCTTATAATATTTTTTTCTTCTGGCCATTTGAACACAATGAAGAAATATGAGCAGAAATATGAGCATTAATGACAGAAGAAATGTTGGTGATGCCAGTTTGTCTAAGTCCATTAAAAAGTTTCTCTAGCTTTTTACAAGCTGTTAAAATGCTATACTTTTGTCTCCAGGAGTGAGTCAAAGCAGTAAACTGCTTCACCAGTACTCAGCACATGCATCATTCATTAGAAACATAACAGCAAAAGCTGCCACTATTTCATAGAAAAGAATACTGCATTAGGAAACCTACTTAAAAAGCATGAATCCTTTCCACTAGTATCTGTCAATCACTACATCTTAGGCAATTCAGTACATTTAGCCAGGACCAAATCTCAGGAACATAAGCTTTTCCAAAAGCACATATGGATATCTATGATGGAAGTATGCCAGTGCACCAAACAGCCTTCTCCTGCCACCTTTCAAAATGAACTATTGTGACTCTATTCACAATGAATCTCTGTATTCAAACAGAATAGTATGCTTATTTCTATTTTGCTTTGGAAAAGACAGTTCTCTCCAATTTTGGTTTCATTCCAAATTCAAAGTCTCTCTTGAAATGGAACTTCAACCCTTCAGACATTTCTGACAGCAAGCACTATAGAACAGCATTTGCACACTGCAGTTTCATTTTTCCTGTGGCTGCTGTCTTTATGCTACTGGGTGCCTGTATTTCTTTTCTTCTCTGACTACTGAAGGTTTTAAACCACGTGTTCAAATGACTTGCTGAAATAAGGCCAGGGAGAATGAGTAATTATGATTCTCTTCTTCCCTCCCATTTTGCCACTGTACTATTAACATGTAATTAGGAGTCTAATTTTTAGTTAGGTGTTTAAAAAACCCTGAAGCAAAGGGTTTTAAATTATTAATGAGCCATTTTTTAAAAGGCAAACTGAAATAAGTGTACCCTCCTCTTCATATATTTAATGATCATAATGGTTTAACACATTATTCTTCAATTACTAAGGACAGGCTTGCAGAGAAAGGCAGTATTTTCTCTAATTAGAGGTACTAAATTTCCCTTATAGCCATAGTGGTCTACAGCTATGAAAACTACCTTCACTAAGTGCCAGTCTTAAACTGCACACAGGAGGACATTTTTCAAATGCAGGCACGTATCATTATGCTTCTACTGGTGCTTTTCCACTGTTGGTGCTGAGATGCTTCTTGTTAGAGAGATCTTCTTATCAAATACTTACCTATTAAGGCACTTATTAAATATAAATGTGAAAGAGACACAGGTCAATCACAAAAAAAAACAAAAAAAACAAAACCAAAAAAAAAACTTGCAGTCATAAGAGGCTGTTGCTTGTTTGCTATCCTATAATGATTTTGGCAGCTAAATCCTCTTTAGATTCTAGTGGCAACAGGGAATTTCATCATCCAGAGAAGGCTGGCAAAGGCAACTGATTCCTGCTCAGCAGGACTTAGGGCCCACTAAGGACAGTGATCCATGAAATGCAAAATACTTCAACCTGTGAGCACAGCTGTTGTGGGCTGTGTGACTTCATATGCTCAGAAGGTTTGCTATTTGCTTACAGCACATGACAATTCTTTCTCTCAATCCATCCAAACCTATGCAAGGCTTCTGGCAAAGTCCTACCAGCTTGGATGAGGTTAATGGAACCTCACTCCTTCTTAAGGACACCATTTGCAGATAGACAGAGGTTTCCATTAACAGGGATTGCAGGACTTTTCATAAAATGCAGAATAGCATCCTTTTAAGTGTTTTGAAGCCGAGACTGGCATATGGTTGAATCCACAGACAGAGCTCATGCTGCACCCTGACACCATACTGAAAAATAAAGATAAAATGAAATCTCTGCTTTTCCAATGTCTCTTCAGATTTGTACTTAAGACAACATCTAGGGTACCGAACTTCTGACTGTACCAAGATATCAGCTTTCAGTTAAGAAGTGAGATGTTAGCAGCAAGGCAAGGTAAACTTTGAAGCCTGGCTTTGCCTGAACTGATGCAACAGTGTCAGCATGTATGAGCATGTGTATGCTACTGATTACCGACAAACCAGAGTAGTGTGGACTACTCTGGAAACCCCAAAACCAGAAACATGAATAAAGCACAGTGTACACACCCAAACTGGTTGGAAACAACCAGCCTAGGTCTGGGTATTGACAGTCACATGGCACCAAGCTTAACAGATAAAATTTGCAGCACTCCTTTCAGGCCCTAACCAGTTACTCTGGATGGCACAGTGCTGGGTGAACTCACCACGTCAGATGTCCCCTATCTTTAAGAATGTGCTATGCCTCCTTTTCCAGCATTTGCATGACTTCTGGGGGTCAGTTTGACCCCTTGCATGAGTTCTGCAAGGTGACTATTGCCATATCTCTGAGTCCCCTGACAGCACATTCCCTTGAGTTTCTCTAAGCACAGCAAGAATAAAAAAAAAATAGCATATATTCCATAACAACTACTGGAACTTACCAAAGAAAAGCTACTAGTATTAAATCCCTTCTAAGGTAAGAGGAAGATCCCTCTCTTTATCAGCTATTCCAAGTTCAGACCACATACAAGCTATACAAAAAGGGTCAGGAAGATTTTTATCATGACCATGGAACCAGGTGAGCATAAATCAGCCTAATCTTACTGTCTGGAATGCAGCATGTGTAACTGAAGATGTTAGGGGGTTTTCCAATTTCATTGCCATTCTTGCAGCTAGCAGCATGCTTCTTCAGGACTTCCCTTCATTTACAGTGCCCTATGACCAAAAGGGCCTTGATATCAATCTTAACAGTTGTTGGTGTTCTTAGAAGAAATAAAAACTCAAGTAAACTTCTTCAGTCAAGCAAACTCAAGAACTAATTGTTAAGGTAGTATACTATGCCACAAAATTTATGAGGAAACCACACATTAGAGCTCCCAAAGCAATATAAAAAGTAATTTTAAAAGGTTTCTTAGCCAATATGTATAGATCATTATGGGAACTGATTCTGAAACCATCTTTGGCATACCCACCACAAGATTCCACAAGGGCTTATCCTAAGTACAGGACTGTTTGATGCTTTCCTTAATAAACTGGCTGATGAAAAGACAGTAAGATTATTAATTTTGCAGGTACATGAAGCTGGGAGTGATTGCCAGTACGCTGGACAATACAAAGAGCATTCAAAATGATCCTGAAAAAAAAGCAAAAGAGAAGTCTGACAAAAAGCAGAATTAAATTCAACTGGTAAAATGCAGGTTAGCATGCTGAGGCAAAGAAAAACAACTAGACAAATTCCCAGTGAGAATAAATGGGGTAAAATGACACTGGTCTAAGTTTCTTAGCAGAAGGATCTCCAGCTCCAGATGGCTCAGGACACCTAACGCTCTCCCCCATAATGCCATAAACTGGCAGAAGCAAACTAAACTTCAAGCAAGGTAGATCAGTAGTCATTCCTACCTGCTCAATTACACTTGAAAACATTGGGTTGTCAACAAGGTCGGGCAAGTGAAATGCCTCAAATGACAGTCTTTGGCTGTGAACGATTCAGAGGTTAAAATACAGTTCTTCTTGTTTTCCTTAGAAATATACTGCAAAACCTACCATTTTTAAAAACATTCACCTAGAGACCAAGACTTCAAAGAGAAGTTAATAGCTAATTCCCACAGATCTGCCATAGCAAAAATTCTAAGTTATGTAGCAGGAATAAAGAAACAATGGCCAGCATAGGCAAATTCTCTTCTGGATCTGAACCTATTAAGAGAGCTAAGCATGTGATTAAAAGGTGAGGTGTTACTCAAGGACAGTGGGTTTTAACTCTTTTTATTTTCTTCCAACTGTGTTTAAATTAAATTAAAAATACTATGATTTTTGCTCCTTGCCTTTTTGTATTAAAGAAATGTACCATAAGTAAAGCAAGCTGGCTTGCATACTGATTTGTTCTGCGTGGTGACACAATTCCAGCAAAGAACTGGGATTCCTAGTAAACAGGAATTAAGGATGGAGTGATGATCTATTCATCTCGTTGCGTGGGTGTTTGAGATCAGTGCCAGATGTCATCTCTCTTCCCTTCTCCCATACCTCAGCACCACGCAACACACAAAGGACTAACTTAACCCCTCCCTCTCTCCCCCCTTGCTCCCAGAAAAGCAGCTCATAGCACATGCACGTCCTAAATCTTGTTCTCGGAAAGATGAGCTGGTAAAATATTAAGCATTAACCAGTAGACATTTTAATTCTCCCTCTCCTATTATTTACAGCTACCTCGGATTTACAAGGAGACTCTAAGGCACACCCCTGCAGCAGAGCACAATCTGGCTCATATAATGAAGAATGGATAGGATGTCCTCCGCTCTGGTCCAGACCCATCCTCTTCCCCCATTATTGCTGTAGTGGTATCCAGCTCTCTTTACTTTCAATCCATTCTACTGTAAAATATCTTCAGTAACACTACTTTTCCCCTTAAGCAAATGCCAAGAAATAAAGTCACTAATTTTTCTGGAAGTCTGGATTTCAAAATCACACTTGTCACCTTCTCATAAAGAATTATTTTTGCCGTAATCAGTGCCAAGTAATTCCTAGGCACATAAGTACAGAAGCTCATTGGGATTCATATGTGAAAGTAATGTGATGTTTAATAATTTAGTTAGAGAACACTGTCATCTCTGTAAATTTTTCCTGAAGTCCTTGATTATCAACATTTATGTTGTTGCAATTAAGGATAAACATTCTTGAGGGTTTTGCTGACATAAATATGAGCTATTTAAGCAAATTACTCCCCAGAAGCACAGATTTCAGTGGTAGGTTTTTATCCTACAGATGTTTTATCTTGGCACCAGTCAACCACTTACCATTTTCTGCCAGTTTCAGTGATCCAGAGTGTCTGCTCTCAGGTTTTGGCACAGCAAAAAATATGTAACACTAAAATTCACTGGGAATCACAAAACTGTGTTATCAGCTTTGAAAGGTTACTGTTGTATTAAAGTTGAAGGTATTCCACTATTTTGGGATGTCACTTTGGCCTTACAACTCCTCAGCTGAACAAAATTTTCATTCTAAGCAACAGCTGCTGCTTCATTTCCTTAAATGAAGAGCACGTCTTTCTGAATATATTCGGCAAACTCATAAAAGTAAAAGTGAGCAAACACATAAATCTTTTCAGGACCAGAGCAGTCATACAATATTGATCCAGACTCATGTTCCTGGCTAAGGGACAGGAAGCCTAACCTATATATGTACACCTGTGGGCACAAAAAGCCTGAGGCTTATTACGGTGGTTACGAAAGTTCATCGTTGTTCTACAAACTATGACTCATGCTTGAAGCTGAGTTTTATTACAGACAGTAGTCTAGTCAAATAGTAAACGGTATGATGCAAGCCAGCTACTTGACTTCTACTAATTCTAATATTACAAAGTAGAGGGGGAAAACCTGATTTCTCCAAAACACTGGTACTTAATGACATGACAGACATCACTAGAAATTCTTTAAGTAATGGTCCCAGCCCTTCCCCCCTTCCAATTCTTTAGCACAATTTTAACAAAGGACGCAGCAGGCACAACATTTGGACCCAAATAGATCTGCTGGGAAACGGACACTTTCCTTATTCTGCTGACTGGCACATACAAAAAAAAAATCAGTTGGACCTTCAGCTCTCAAAAAATGATAACACTTGCCTCTAATCAGATATATTCTGGTAGTTTACACCAGTCAAGGAATGTGCATCTACAGTAAATTCACAGTAATGCAGCTCTTAGTCACCCAAACATGGGACTGAGGACACTAAAAAACCTAAATGCTTTCTAAATGCTATTCTAACAAGTCAACCATCCTTTTAATATTTTATAACAAACAACCAAAACAAAAATTCAGCTTTGTTTGTAGAAACAAAAAAAATGCATCTACAAATATAACCTAAAATGCTTAAAGAAACCATCTTATTCAAGCTTTTCCCCAATTTGTCACCTCAGACTCAGCATCTCAGTTCAGACTGTGTTATAAAGAAAGCCAGGGAGTTGTAAATAAAACTAAGGATGGATTTAAGACATGAGCTCTAGGAAATCATGCTGTTGCAATTTATAACATTATTTTACCCAGCAGTCATCCTTGGAGAACAACAGGAAGAAATACATGAATGTATCTCAATGGTGTCATTTCATGCTTTGGCGTCTGAGGTTGAACTCCTCATTTTTAAGTTGTCTGAGTTGTGCATGAGACCATTGTGCTAAGCATAGTGTGGGGTTGACAGTCTCTAGCAGAGGGCTAGTGTAAGCACCTGAAGCTAAACCCTTCTAGTGACCTCTTCCAGAACCCTATACCAAAACCTACATGAAAGCACTAAGGCAACTTAAGCTGCAGTAACAATTCACAATTTTGTACATCATAATCCTTCAAATGGCAAGTATTGTTTTAATATATCAAGTATTTTATGTTTCACAGCAGATTTTAACTGCTATAGTCACCGAATTTTCCAAGAAAGCTCCTAATATTTCTCTGAATATTTATATGTGTGACTTCCATTGCAGCTCAACACAGTGGACTATAAGGGTTCAGTATTTCAACACTGTTTGGGGTTCAGTTTTATCAGAAATGAATTTGTAATTGCATGCACTGTAGTCCAATAGCCATGTTATTTAAACTCCATTGCTCATTCTGCTCTTCCAGCAATATGCAATTCCTAGGTGGCCACTGCAGATCTTGGTGGCTGGATCCCAGTAACTATGATCCAGTCTAATAATGCAATGCATCCTGCTGCTTATGCTCTCAGCTTGATGTTCCAAATACAAGCAAATGTGTAGAGGTGAAATAGGCAAACTCCTTAGGTAAGAGAGAAACAATTCAGGGTTCTATGTTTGGCTTTAGGAGCCAAACTTTGGAGGTTCAAGTGCAATTTTGTTGCTCATTTCTGTTCTGATCACTTTCATGGATCTCTATATCTGCTGGTTCAAGTGGGGGAAGGAAATGAAGCCTCCAAATGAGAGGATACATTGGGGATTATATCCTGGTTACCACTCGGCCAGCTTTGTTTCCTTCCAGTGGTTCTGTGCTCTTTACCAAAGCGAGTATGTTTGTTACCACAGAGCTGCAATATCTACCTGAATATTCCAAGACATCACAATTAAGACTTTTACTGCAGTACTTTGCTTTAAAGAGAGGGCCTAAACACAAAGATCCAGTCATCAGAAAAAGAGTTAATAACATTGGGACTATGTTTCTACGACAGTGGAAGCAAGTTCACATAAAATGAGTATGTATCTCTTGGTGACGCACTGTACAAACAACATTATGCTCACTTGTTAGTCACACTTGTAAGATTCCTCGTGTTAATAGGAAATTGTATGGCTTGCCAACAGTAGATATTTCGAAAAGGTCTCTCCTCCCAAGTCCTAGATGCACACAGACACACGCACTCAGAACTGAGTAATTCAGCCAGTGATGTTTCTCATTAATTTCATCTTGAAAAAGGCTCATGACAAATAGTACTGGAGCAGAATGTAAGAGTTACAGCTGTGAGGAACATTCTGGTACTCATGATAAATTCATGTGCTATGTTCATAACCTGACAATGGGAAGTAAACAAACCCTTTTAAGGAAAGGGAAAGAAGTCACATGTAGAAGATAGTCACATGTACTGTGAGTATATTTATTTCTAGAAATGTTAAAAATAAAATGTGAGAAATTAAGAGAACTGCTTAGGCAATTACATAACACCATTAAAGTGGTTGTGTGTGAAGAGTGAATGAGAAGACAACATGAGTGAAATTAACAAAGAACTGGTATAAATGCTGGGAGGCTCCAGACCGCAATGGTTTACACTACCTGAGAATCCAGTATGTTGCCCTTTCAGATTTAGAATCCAAAAAAACCTACTGCAGATACTGATGAGGACCCTTAAGAGTAACTCTATAGGCACTATAGCTGTAACTCAAATGTGTAAATTCAAGGCCTTGTGCCCACTCACACATGTGTGAAACAGCTGGAGGTGAAACTCATTGTCACTCATTACTCTTGTCCTATTAGAAATTCTGAGATTTTTTTTTTAATGGATTGGAACGGAAATTTGAAATAGAAAAGTGTTACTCTTAAGAGAAAAGGTGAAAATACAGAATATGTCTGGAAATGCACAAATAAAAATATTCTAGCATTTCAAAATTGACTAAAATTTTTTTTTAAAATCAAATAGAAAAGAGATGTTTTGAGCTAACTGGATACAAAATTCTCTTCACCAAATCTACTTCAGTAGGTCTGAAAATTATAGTTTGATATTATTTGCCCATTCGTTCTGCCTGACTGGGAGTCAGTAAACAGGGCTTCGGCATATATGTGAAAGGACAGATAAGAGTAAGGCCAAGGTAGGAAACAAAGTGTCATGAATATTGCCCAAACCATGAGGTTACCAGGACTTTCAAGATAACAGAACTCTTTTCATGTGCTAAAGCTGGAGATCAGTTTGGTACCCAAATCCACTTTTCTGCGATTTGTGAAGCCACATGTTCAGATTTCAGTCAGACCAAAATATTTCTTTTCAGCTTTCACAGCACAGAGTGAATTTCTCAAACACAGAATTTGAGAAAATGATTGTTAAATATTTTCTCCAGCTGCAAATTTTCACTATACAAAAATTCTCAGAAATTTTCCAGCCAGCTATAAATTGAAGTTACAGTATCTAACCCCACAATAGCTTAAAAATATGGTAGTGTAAATGAAGCACAATCCATAAAAACCTAATGTTTTGTCATTTTAAATTGTTCTTTTATTCTAAAAGTAACAGTTGTAAGCATATTAAAGTTTAAATTATAATTAATGTTCCAAGAAATATAGTCAATTGTGTAGCTCATTTAAACTTTATCAGATCTTTTACAGTGAGTTAATGTGAGATGTTAGAGAATCTCATCAACATGAATTTGATAATAAAAATGATGCTCTTTACAGGATATGCAGATACTCTAGCTTATTCTGATTAACATGAGATCTGGTTAAAGTTTCTGCCATGCAAAACCCTCTACAGTTTATTGTGGTTCATGTTGTTTGAAATGCAGTGACTGAAGACTAGAAAAGGAGAACACGAACAAGGTTTTATTCACGAATCTGTGAACATCCACTTATCACAGGACTGAGGTATTTGTGTTTCGTTCTCACTCTCTCTGGCCTTGGCCCAATCACTGAATTGCTGTGGACTTCCAGAATTCTTCTCCATACACATTCATTTATCTTATCCACTGAAACTCCACAGGTCAGGGATATGACCAATAGTCACGAAGTGATGGTACGACAGCTCCTGCAAGGTTATGCATTCCTGACCCTTTCCATTTGGCTTTACTCCATGACAATCTTGTTTGACCTTGCCCCACATTCATTGTGCTATAAATCCCCAATAAGCTGTGTACTAACTGGGATGTCTGTTCAAACAGTCAAGAATTTAACCATCAACTAAAGGGGTCATAGCTCCCATTCTCTCTCTCATGGCATGCTGCTTCTCCGTTTATAGTATAATGACATCTGTCCCCAACTTTAATGTGAAAGTGGTCTGGGTTATTCATATCCTTGAACAGTTTCTTTTTCTCTTTGACAGTTGCCTTGCAAAATGAGGGACAGACTAAGGGCCTCAAGATAGTGCCACAATGCTACATATCCAGTGATCCAGTGCTGCAAACTCTCACTCACCCCCTTCTTCCCGACAGTATTCCTCCACAAATTAATAAACTCGAGTTGTGGTCCCTGCATATGTTTGTCATGACTGTAATCACAACTCATTTAGTAGCTGTTTGTTGAGACTGTGTGAAGATTAAACCATTAAACAGCAAACAAAGCCAGATGACCAATAACAAGCATTTCAATAATGATCTGAATTCCCACTGTGAATAGCTCAATCAGACACTGTTTGTGTAAAGTACTGCTTGCAGGCTTCCAAATTACTAATATTTTTGAAGCTATCACAAAAATGAACTCAAATCTGCTGTATCATTTTCAGTTAAAAGTTTCCTTTTTTTTTAAAATAAGAAACTCAAAATTTTTGCTCTTTATTCATGAATTCCACTGGTGAAAAAAATATGCTGGGGAGTACAGACTTCAGTAAAAATTGCGTGAAGGTCCACAACAGAGGAATAGTACAAAGAGGGGAAAAAAGGAAGATTAAATACTGCAAATACATTTTAGATATAATCCAATGCTGATTAAAAACCACAGAAAGATCCACCTGACAGGCACCTTTTCCTTTTGGTCTCAGATGGAACAAATTTATTCAATTTAATTATGCAACTGAAAGCTTACTATCTCAAAGTACTTGGTTTACAGCCCAAATTCCCAAGCCACGAACAGATTTGTGAAGTGTTATCAACCCTTGGCTACAGTTTCTATCCATTCATTAATTTGTTTGCTGTGGTAATTTGTATGCAGCTACCAAGAAAAAGCACTAGATGCTCTTGAAGTGGCATCCAGACATAAACAGAGGTCAGAAATTATTGGTAAATATGAAGGCTGTGCAGAAAGCATCACTGTGGGAGAAGGTGTGAAGTGATAGAAAATCACCCATATACAACATTCATCAAGGCAGTACCTAAAAAGGACAAAGCAAGTAATTCATCTTGGTAAGAACATGAAGCGAGAATAATGTAAAGTAAATATCAATAAGCTAAACTGTGATTGCAAAATTTGGACCTTGGCATAGCCTGTTTGAGAAATAATGTATGTCAGAGCATGACTTCTGCTAAAATCTACAATAAAGATTTACAAATCAGTCACATAAATCAGTCCACTTTTATTAATAAAATAGATATTTACATCCAACGTATAAAGCATTGAGTTTCAAACCATCTGTATGACAGTAATGCTACTTATAAATCAGGTACATGAACTATCCATTATTTTCCACAGTTATAAATCAGTCTTACTCGTAAAGCACTTGCCTGACTGGAAAATCACTCTCTTGATTAATAGATCAGGTGCCACCAGACAAATACATTACTGAAATGAATCATATATCTTTTGACCACTGGGCCCATTTCATAAATCAAAAACTCCGTATATACCAAGTGTTTGTAAATACTCAATTATGAACAATTTAGCAATCCAATACCAACACAGAATCCCTTAACACACACACGTGCACATACACACAAAAAACTTCAAAGCCATAGAGATAAGATTTGCTTGGTTAGGTCTTTTTTTAAAGCTAAAGCTTCACTGTATTCCCTGTTCTACTTGCCACTGTGTAATATATCAGGACTTTGTTCACCTAAAACTTTGCAAAGTGGGTGGAGGCAGAGAAGGGAGAGAGATACTAAGGAAAGTTCTTGTTTCTCCTTTTTTATACTTCACACAAAACTGGAAGTCAAAATCTCTGCTACCTCGTTCTAAAACCTCTTGTGGATTTACTTTGCCTTTGTCCCTCACCTTTCTCTGAACTTTTGCATGAAATATATTTACAATTTTTTTAAATTGTAATTATGAATATGTTATGTAATTAAAAAATTTATTTAGCAACTGCTGCATTATGAAGCCTTTAATTTCATAAGAATTAAATATAAGGTGCATAAATTTCTCTAAGGTTTAGAGAAGATGTGATATGACAAACTGTACTTCTGTGAGATGCTCAGCAGAAAGGTGAAAAGCAGTTCTTAAATTGACAGGAGCCTCATTTACATTGCATCCATTCAGTAGAATGCAGCTTCTGTAGAGTCCAAGTGATTTCTAACTAGTTCATAACAATGGCTGGGATGATGATTGTATAAATACTTGCAATAAGACAGGATAATAAAACCAAGTAAATGCTTTTTTGATATATTATGGAAATAAGTAGAAGTGTCATTTGAAGCTGTCAATTTGAAGTTTACCATTGCAATTCCCACAGAGCATTCCAACAGAAAAAAAAAATTTTGAAATGAAAATGTTGTGTTTTAAAAACATGAAGAAAATTTCTAATTAAGAAGAAACAGATTCTATGTAATCTAGAAGAAATAACAAAACATTTTAGTTTGAGGCAAATAGTATGCTTTGGTATCCTTTGAAATTACTTTCTTCCAACCCAACTTGACCACTAAACTGGATGACTTATTACTTATACCGGCTCTTTATCACACTGATATCTTTCAGATGAAAGGCATGGATGTTGTTATGGTTACTGAAATAAGTAAACCAGAGTTCCTATGTGATAGAGGTATAGCTAAGAATCAGGTTTTGCACTTTCAGCATTCGTTGCTGCAAGAATGAATGAATGTGTTGGGGACCATAAAATGGAGATGTTCCTACAGGGGCCACCTCTGCAAGAGTAGGAAGCAACTAGTGTTGCCTCTGTTGTGCTGTCTGTAGGTAGCAGGCATAGAATGGATCACTAAGTTCACAGACAGTGGGAGAATGGGTAGGTAACAGGATAGATGAGAAATACAGCTGAGCAAAAAGGGTTCACAAAAGAACTTCCCATTAAAAACAACCACTGTGTTTACCTCTAAACAGAGTTCCTCAGATTTAAGGAAAACATCTGCATACCATGGAACAGAAGAACTATTCCACAGCAGGCTGTAGTAAAATAAACTGCAGATTTAACCAGGTACCAGCTGGCAGTAGTAATAGTTAGTAATTAACTAATGCATTTCTCTGAAGTGCTCAAGAGTAACAGTTGAGGTTATGCATTCAGATTTTGCTGTTATTACAGTGGCTTGAGAAGAAGCCTTTTCCATGCTAATAGTTAAGGTTAGGACTAGTGCAAGCTTTTGACCACATTATAGATAAAATTGTACTTTACTTCTCAAAGATAAGAAAAACCATGGTTCCACTCTGCGTTTGGCTCTGCCAGCCAGGAGGGAGGGAGTCATAACCAGTGGAGAGAAAACAGCCATACTTTCTCTCACATTTCTTTCTTGACCAATACCACTAAATCATTTCAGTAGAGTCATGAAGAGGGTACAGTGTGGAGGCACAGCAAGGACAGAGCCACACAAAAAATGTAGTATCTGCCTATGCTGGTGTAAAAAATTTAGGTCTGGCTAACCCTACTCAAGCAGTGGGTTCGAAGATTTTTTTTTAAAAAAAAAACTCTGGCTGACAAATTTCAGGGTAATCTTCATTAGCATGTGAATAGTTTTAAGGCTGATTTAACATTGATTAAATTTTGCTTTTTCCTACAACACCTATTTACTTATAATCCAATGTAAGTAATATTCTCTTAACAATTTTGCATGAATTTGTGCAGCTGTCTTACTTAAGAGTATATATTACATTATTAATATTTTTGAAAGAATACACAAGAACTATAAAGTGGTGGGCTGCTGTGGGTTCAGATTTAGCTTAAATATTTTATTACAATAAATTTGGCATTATATAATAAACTTTTATCTAATAAAGGCTTATGTTCAGGAAAGATTAGGAGAGTTTGATGCTTGCCACTGGTTCTAGACATGACAATTTTGGAGAGCAATACATTCTAGTCCCAAATCAAACATCTCTGTGTTTCCTAACACCTTCAACTTGTTCTAGGAAGGATGCAAGTTTTTGCCAAATGTATAATTGGAGCTACATTTGCTTACATAGGTGCTGCAGTTCTAATTCATTACTGCACAGCAGTCTGCAGTATCTTGAATACAAAAGGCAAATCAAAGAAACAACTTTCTCCCAGTTAAGTACATCACAGGAATCCTACCTCTGAGCAAATGACCTTTTTACCCCTGGCAGGTACATTTCCATTGCCTCTTGTAAGCTAGTCTAGTCCTACCCAGGCACAAAGCCAATTTATTTCTATCTTCCAACACTTTGAAGCTTTTGTTCATACTTTGCTGATAAGAGGGATCAGTATTCCGAGACCTTAGGAAGATTGATCTTTAATGATTTTCTGTACAGATATTTGAATAGGACAAAGTACTGGAGATGGTCTATGATCCTCCCAAAGTCCTGTTGGGTAGCAAGTTGAATTTACTGAATCTTCAGCATCACAGACCTCAACACAAAGCAGCTCTGTTGCTCAGTGTTGCTTTCCAACAGGCAGGAAACAGCACCATAGCACAGGTTGCCTGAGTAGCTGCCCACATACGCAACAATTGCAGTCTAGTCTGGCAGCAGGAGACTTTGACCTAAAGGCCACAGGTCAACAGATCTCAGAAGGGAAAAACAGGACTGTCTGCTGCCATGCTGTTTCCTGTAAATGCCACTCAAAACTGGTCCACGGCATGTCTGTAGGCCAAATTTTACTCAGCAGATTAGAGTCTCATTTAGAGCTGTAAGTGTAGAAAGCTCAAACATTCATTTAAAAAAAAAAAAAATTCTTTTTCCCTTAGAACCATCCTACAGCTACTGCCTTTCTTAAACTCTGCCCCCCACTCCTAAGTTAATGAAACATAATGGTTCTACAGAGGACTGCATGGTTTGCCTGCACAGAAATGATTTTCACCTTTATGAAAAAGTCTACAAATATTGACAGATGAAAAGTATGAAACAAAGTGATATTTTACTATTATTAGTCTGAAATTTGATTATACATGCCAGTTATTGCAGCACGAACCACCCTACAAGATAGTCTCTGTCAAACTAAGGGTGACAAATGTTAAAAATTTGAAGTTTTTGGAAGATTGGAGATTTACTTGGGGAAGTATGATGAAAAAGTAAAACTGAGGGAACACATAATGTGACAATGCAGACTGGGATTTCAATCTGGATTGCCTATAAAAAGACATTTCAGTCTGGGAGGTGGTGGGGTCACCGTCCCTGGAGGTGTTTAAAAAGAGACTGAATGTGGCACTCAGTGCTGTGGTGTAGTTGACAAGGCAGTGTTTGGTCATAGGCTGGACTCGATGATTTTAAAGGTCTTTTCCAGCCCAACTGATTCTGTGATTTGGTGATGTCCAGTTGCAGAGTAAGTAAGAAGGGGGTTTCAGATTGTTCAAGTGCTGGTCTGAACAAGTGTTATACTAAAAAACCCAAAACATAACTGAGTGTATTTATCAAATTGTTCACTAGCATGACACCATAAAACAGGAAAAAGAATTAGAAATTGCATCTGATTTCCCAGAGAAAAAGGATGAGACTTTAGCATATATCAGTATGATCCCAGAGTTTTCCTTACAAGTGAAAGATGACAGTGGCAGCAACCACTGTCAACTTTCTGTATCAGAGCTGTGAAAGAGTCAGTTAGGCCACCTATTCTTAGAATGCAGCTTCTAGAGACCCACCATTACGTCTGTGATGCTTTAGGACCAGATACCAATCTCCTCTCTGATTGCAAAAAGCATCTGATTTCACAAACATTTAATTCCCTTGGTCAGAACAAGTTGCTAACAAAGCAAGAAACAGATTCTGTGAAAATGTTTATGCAGAAATTCAGCACTGTATCATCTCATGCACAGAAAAGAAAGCAGCAAAAAGAGTTAACTGCTCCAGAGCTCTTAGTACAGCATTTCATTGTAGGTAATAGAGTTTGCAGTTAGGAAGACATCAGTTTGTTTTCAACCAACAAAAGATAATAGTGATTAATATGAACAATAAAATTCAATGAGAGACTTTGTTTCAAGATTCAACCATACTGTACCCTTTCCGTGGCCTCACTATTCTCTATCAGTACAGTGATAAACCAGGCTTCTACTAGTACACCCTTCTACCAAGGTAAAAGTAGATAGTGGAAAGCACAGGGTAGTCCTGGAACATGTACATTTCAGAGGGATTTAAAGAGCAAATTATACAAATTGTTAAGCAGGTATACTTTAAAGAGATTGAGGAATATCTGAAAGAAGCTGCAAGCTCTAATTTATAATGGTCTTCCCTCTTGTGTTTTGGGCCAGACAAAAGACCACTTTATTCCCCAAGACCAGCAGTTCCCTAACAGAAAACACTACAGGTATCTACCCCTAAAAAGACACAAGAATCAACTCTAGGAACATTAACAACACCAGTCTGTCAAGTATCAGCCCACCACTGTGAAGGATGGACATTCTGACCAAGATAACATAGGACCTGGAATGATTAAAGCTTGATTTTTCACCAACAAAGTCATCAAGAGATTTACTGTTGAATTCAAGAGGAGAAGAACCAAGGCTTTAGGTTTCCAAAGACACAAATGACAGCAAGGTATTCATATCACCTGTGGTTTTTGGGAGCATCATATATACTTGTTTCTTTTGATCTGTGTCTCTTCCAACTGAACTGTATCCAAATCCACTTTACCTTCCTTTAGCCACATCCTTTGTTTCCTAAAGCCATTGTACAATTCTGTTGCCTTTCACCATTTTTACTTGAGACTGTAAATTTTCCTCCCTAAACATGTATCAGTTAAAGCAAATTAAGGCCTTTAAGCTGAAGGAAGTTCAAACCAATTAGGTGCTGTTAAAGCTCAAGCTGATACTTTTGAGTTTTAAAATCAATGCAGGATGACCGAGCATATTGAATTCTTCGCACAAGTCTATAGAGGCTGTATAAAATTTTTAAAAGCCTAAATTAATGGTCTGATAAAACTCATTTGTTAATTTAAGAAAGATTGGAGTTTCAGGGTGATTTACTGAACATGTGGGTTTTTAAAGAACATAAAACATTGTGCAGAATGATTCAGCAATTTCAGTAAGAGTCGTTCACAGCCACTCTTGGAAATCCTGTCAAACAATCAGTGCTTCTTTTTTATGATTTAGAAGTGGTGGATGTTTCTTGGAACTAATAATGGGAGATATATTTTCACCTCTTACTCATTAGCTTAAAGTTCTCTTAGATCATTAATAAGAGAGGGGAAAATAATATGAAGTATCTTTTGATGAGCTAGAGGGCTTTAAAATTATTAGTCCATTAATTTTCACAATAAACCTAACAGATTTGGTAACCATTATCATCCTTTACAGACTGAAAGTGGAGAAAAGAGAAGTGGAAGGACTTATCAAAGGTCACACACTAACTGAGCAAGAGAATGAGAGACTTTTCCAACCACATCTTTGGCAGACCAAAGATCCAAGAGTCAATTTTAGGTATTTGCTCTTGAATTCATCAGGAATTTTAACATTAAACCCCAAACAAAGTGTTCAGTCCCGACTGCAGGGCTAGAAAAAGACTCAGGTCTATCTATTCTAATTACCCAAAATAAATAAACACTTGAGGCCCTATAACATTAAGTGATGTGAACTGTCACGGCTGTGAAGACTTGGAGTGAAGCTACAGTCTGAATCCGAGCTTTCTGAATCTCTTTTATTAAAAAAAAATTTAAAAGCTCTAAGTTTTTAAAAAATATAAAAAGAATTCTATTAGATTCCATTAAAAGTGCATTGAAAGTATGAGGGAACTAGGAGAGTAAGTTCATTGGGCAAAGCATACCTAATGTTAATAGAATTTTGGACTGAGTTGTCTGGCAAACACTGTTATTGCAAAAATAGTGTGGGAATTTTGCTAACCACAACTGGTCAGAGGGATTCTGGTTCACACTTCATGCAAAGACAATTTGTCATCAGCAGGAATTTCTTTAGCAGTCAGGAAGAAAAAATCCAGTAAGCCAATAAAACTTTTAGAAAGGCAGGATCTTCTCATTAACTGAGACAATGGTGACATTCCATGGAAAAATGGAACTTCCCGTAAGTTCACAATCATTTACTTGGTTGTGGAAATTTAATCTAGGCTACAGATGAAGTTCCAAAAGGGTTTAAGTCTGAAAGTATTCAAATTTCAAATACTCACAGAATTTTATATCTCTGCTTCAGATAAGAGGAAAATCAATTCTAAATCAATCAATCAATCAAAAATCTCCACAACTTTTCAAAATTATATTTTCCTTGGAAAGGAATTTTTGGAAACCTACTTCAAAATTACTATCATCAGTGAGAACTCTAGTCAATCTTCCTGAATGTCTCCCACAAACTGAACTCATCAAAATACACCACAAGGGTTTTGAAACATGGAGAGTAGGCTTTACTAAAACAATACATTCAAACCATGAATTAGATATATGTTAAAAAAATCTCAGTATAGACATACTGTAACCAGATATGCCCATCTGCTGGTAGGAAGGATCCCTTGTGTTCAGGTGTGTTCCCTTTCGAGCAATCAGTTCATTTGGGTTTTTGTGCTGTAAAGTCCTCTTGGGGACTCTGAAAATATCTTTTTTCTTTTCTTCCATCTCTGAGGCCTGGTTTTTACTCCCCTTGCTTTTCTTCCATCAGCCTGGCACCTGCTCTGAGCTGGGTACATACACCTTTGCACAACACAGAAACATCTTTCCTTCCCTGGTTTTCTTCTCGTGCCTGAAACGGGCATTTCTGTGCCATAGAGGCCTGCTGAACACTAGAAAGGAGACATCTCCCTTCCTCACAGCCCTGTGTAACTGAGTAATCTGCAAATGTGTTTTTGTGTGATCTTAAAAATACTTTCTTTTCTCCTACCACTGTAATTTGAAGCAAAACAGTCCTAGCATTTATGCACTCGTGTTTTATCCACAGGTTTTTGAGTACGTTATGGAAAGGTGGATATGTGTCATTACCGGACTATTGCCACATTATGAATCAAGCTTAAATATAACAGAAGCCTGGCTGCCAAACCACATCTGGTTTATCCAGGGTATTTGGATAAAGTTGAGGTCAAATGATCAGCAGTCAAGAGAAGATGGAATTACAGAGATTGTTTATAAATGGAGGTCTGGATAACTGGGAATTTCCTATATGTAACCATGCATTAGTCACTCAAACAGTGTTACTAAATATATAAGTTCACTCTTATGTAGTATTTCCCTAAAACCGGATGTGGAGAGGATAGGTGCTCCTGTCAGACTTGAAGATGTGTCTTGTCCTTCCAGCTGATCAGACTTGCCAGAACAAAAAAATGGCAAGAATCAAACAAATCAATAGCTGGATGAGCCAGTAACAAGCAAAACTAACTTTGCATTAATATTTGAACTTGATGTGGGGATGAAGTTTCTTAGAACCAAAGTACTGGGAGCAGTGGTAGAGGCATAAAAGAAAAGTGGGGAACTGAGGTGTCCACTATTCAGTTTCCCCTTTTTACCTTACACCTATAGGAGGTTTCAAATTTGGAAAATGTACAGAAAGGGCATGTAAGAAGAGATCGTATTTGCGAGAGGTGGAAAATGCAAAGCTGAATGTCTGCAGCAGAAGAAGGAACCAAATATGAGTGCCCTAAATTTATTAGAGCATACTCTCACCTATCTAAAGCCTATTCCAAAACACAGATATTACCATTACTATTTCTAGGTGTTAAAAAATAAAAGAAAAGCCCAGTGAGCTCTGTTTGGAAACACAGAATAGTTCCACATTAAAAGGAACCAGACAGTAAAAGAGTCACATTTTGATGCTTCTCTTTGCAGTCAATGTTTTCACAGAGTCATACAGAAGAGGTTTGGCTCCAACACCACTTCCTTTCCCCCTCTCAGCCCCCAAAGATGCAGAAATATCTCTGTCTATGTGTGGCCAAGCATTTAAAATCCAGCAGTATGGGCTAGCTGCCCAAGTAACCATTTCCTATCTCCTGTAAGGGCAACTTTACATACAACAAAGAGTCCCAAGGACTAGACCCAAAACAAACATCACCACTTTGACCATGCAGACTGAAATGTTAGCATATCCGTTGATATTAGAATGCCATGTGCATATCAAACTCTTCTCGGTCCATGACACACACATAGAAAAAAACCAATGTTTTAAAAGATATTTTATTGCCTGCTATGCTATACATTGTTTTAACCCTTTTTTAAGAACTTCTCTTACTATCTTGAAAGAGCCCATAATAAGAATTTCTATATTGTAGCTACAAGCTAGATGAGAAAAAAATCCCTGGGGTAGGTAGGATGTCTCTGATGGGGTGGGATTTTTTATTTCTTGGCCTCAAAGTGGTTGCAGTGCTGCCAAATCTGCAAACTATTCAGTCCATCCACAGGCACACACTGGGACTCAGCAAATGAAAGAAAAATTAGGACACTTGTTCATTATTAAAAGTAAGGAAAACACATTGCTTTGTTGTATTTACAATTTTATCCTCAAATGCTATAATTTAGTATCATTTTCATGAGACTCCAATGGGCTTCTGGTTCCTATAGTGGTCCTATTTCAGTTTCACAAACTTGCACCAAAAAAAAATCATTGAAATTCATCTAGAAATTTTCTAGTCCAGCTTCCTTGACCAAAGTAGAATAAATGCAATCAACTTTGCTCGAGATGAAGCGTAACTGGACACAGGGCATCTCCAAGGGTGCAGACTCCACAAACTGCTGGGAACTCAGCCTGTCAAAAGCCACTCAGTCAGAAAACAAGCTGGGTTACTTCTATTGGGCTCAAATGAGATCACCTGTATTTCAGTTCGCACCCTCTCGGCCTTTCACAGGACACCACTGCAAAGAATCTGGCTCCATCTTCTTTGCTTTCTCCAAGAGGTATTCATGCACACAGATGACATACACACAAGGTTAAATAACCCCAGCTTTTCCATCTTCTACTTACATGACTGATGCTCTAGTCCCTTAATCAGCATAGGGGACCTTCAGGGGTCTCACTCCTGTATGGCCATGTCTCTCTTGTACTGGGAACACAGAAATGGACACAGAACTCCAGCTGTGGTCTCACCAGGGCTGGGTAGAAGGAAAGCATCACCTCCTTCAGCCTGCTTGTGACACTCTTCCTAATGCAACCCACAATGCTGTTGGCCTTGCTTGGCCTGTCAAGATCTCTCTGAAAAGAAACACAATTATTTTGTCTATCAAGAATTCCTCCCAATTTTGTATGATCTGTGACTTCCTGAGGGTACACTCTGCCCCATCATCCACATGATTAATGAAGATATTAAACAGTGTTGGCCTTTAGGGTACACCACTCATGACTGATCTCCAGCTGGAACTTTACACCCTTGATCACAACTCTTTGAGCCTTACAATTCAAGCAGATTTCAATTTACCTCCCTGTTCACTCACTTATCTGGTCCATCCTTCATTAGTTTGTTTATGAGGATGTTTTGTAAGACAGTGTTGAAAGCATTACTAATGTGAAGATAAGCATCTACTGATCATCTACTGACATCACACCATCACCAACCACAATCACTCATTTCATGCAGAAGGCTGTAACACAATTCAGGGATAATCTTCTCTTCATAAATCCATGCAGACTAATCCAATCCCCTACTTATTCTTGTTGTGTTTGGAAATGATTTCCAGAATTATTTGCTCCATACCTTCCCAGAGATCAAGGTAAAGCTGACTGGCCTGTAATTTCCCAGCTCTTCCTTCATGCCCTTCTTGAAGACAGGCACGTCATTTACTCTTTTCATTCCTCAGTAACCTTCTCCTATCAGCACAGCCTTTCAAAGATCAAAAGTGGCCATACAATGACATCAGCCAATTTCCTCAGCATATATGGGTGTATCCCATCCAGACACGTGGATTTAAATAGTGAGGTCATTTAAAATTCCCTGACCTGACTCTTATCCACTAAGCTAAGTTTTCCTTCTTCTAGATTTCCCCACTGGTCTCAGAGGTCTTGTGTAGACAAGTCTTACTAGTAGAGATCAAAGCAAAGAAGGCATTGAGCATGTCAGTCTTTTCCATGCCATTTGTCGACAAGTCCCCTTCCCCATTCAGCACTGAGACCATGTTTTTCTTGGTCTTCCCCTTGTTGCTGATAGACCTGTAGGAAGCCCTTGTTGCTTTTCAATCCCTTGCTAGATTGAATTCTACATTGGTTCTGGCATTCCTAACCCTGTCCCTGCACATTTGATTATACTCCTCCTAGGTCACTTGACATTTTGAACCTTGTTTACGCTTCTTTTTTATGTCTAATTTCATCAGAAGATCATTGTTCATCTACACAAGTCTCCTACATCCTTTGATTCAATTTCCTGCGTGTTGGGATAAACTACTCTTGGACTCAGAGGACACAACCCTTAAGAGGCAAACAACAAAAAACAACCCAAACAGCTCTCTTGGACTGTATCCCACAGCATTCTTCCAAGGAGACTCATAAATAGGCCAAAATCTGCTATTCTAAAATCCAGGGATTGTAATCTTGCTATATGCCTTGTTTCATTTTCTCAAGAGCTTAAATTCCAACATCCTGTGCTCAGTGCAGCCAAGGTTGTCCCTACCTTCATATTTCTCACATGTTCTTCCTCTCTTGTAAGTGTCAGGCCCAGCAAAGAGCCACCCTTTGTCAGGGCCCTCAGCAGCTGCAGCAGAAAGTTGCCATGAATGCACTCCAGAAACCTTCTCAACTGCTTGTGCCTTTCTGCATTCACCTCTCAGCAGATACCAGGCTGGTTAAAGTTCCCATGAAGATTAAGGCCTGGAACATGAGGCTTGTTTCAGTGGTATGAAGAAGGCCTTCTCTATTACTTCTTCCTACTTTTAGACTGCGTGTCCAGATGAAAAATACAAACATTTTCATTGACAGGCAAACAGGGTATTATTCAGTATTGAAAAGGTTCTCTGCTTTACATCTTCAGCAACTTTTATCTGTGGTTCACAGAACACTCTCCGTGCCTTATATAAAACAGACATTTCCAAGTATTACTACTCACACTTCAGACAGAGCACAGAGTGTAACTTGTTACCTCCAAGTATATGTACAAAACATGGAGGTGGGCATGGGGGATACCTAGTGGGAAGCAGTTATTGAAAATAACCTATTACCTTTCAAAGAAGACAGCACTCAAAACATGTACGTGACTTTCAGATGTGAAAAATAAACTAGGTGTCAGGTATATAAAATGTCTCTTCCATCTCACCTGCACCTCTCACTTTCATTTTCTAAGCAGCAGAGGCTGCTCTGTGGGTGGGGAAAACACCTGAATAAAGAATATACCAGATCTCTCCTAATGAATCTTTAACTTGTGTTATGGGCACAGCCATACTCATAGGTTTTTGGAAAGTTTATATTAGTCAGCCTTTATGAGCACGCCAAGACACCCGGTGCTTTGAAGCAGCTTAAAGACTGGCTGTCACACTCTTCTGCCAGGTGAATAGATGTGAGTGTGTCACTACCATTCTTGCCTCCCCTGCTTTAGCATATTTCACCCTGAAGCAGCTGGGTAACTGTCATTTAACAATTTTGGCTAAAAAGACACAACAGGACAAGGAAGTGTGGAGGTCATGAGGAATAAGGATTGATGCATTGTCCACAAAACCCAGCAAGTCCTCCTTCCTCCACCCACCCTTTCTCAGTTCCCCCTAGCCTTCCAAGGATTTAGTCTTAAAAACAAGTACCTATAACAGAGGTTGCATCAATACCTTCCCAAACTTCTGTAGTAATCTCTTTCCATTGCTTCTCTCTCTACTTCCCCCTGCTCTAAGCCATAAAGCATTCACTTTCTGTCTCTATTTCAGTCCTGTTTTGACAGGACAGACTGCAGGACAATCACAACCTCTGAATAACTTGGAGCCTTCTTGTTCAGACAATTTTCTGTGGGCTGGACCCTTATTCAAGACCTCTTCAGAACCAAACACGGTTAGATGTGATATCAAGCCTTGCACAGCACAGAAGGCTGAATATAATCTGAAAATCACTACTTCAATCAAAAGATTCAAATTAAGTTTCATTCACTTTGGTGTCTCAGAGGAAAAGCTTTTCACACTTCTGCTGCCTGCTTTTCACCTTTGATCTGAATGTCAAACTAATTCTCTAATTCATGTAGTAGGGTTCTACCCTTTGCAGCACTTTTTAAGCTCACAAGTTCTCCTCTGCGTCCCACCAATGAACACTGAAGATTTCAGAAACATTATCTAATTGCACACACACTGCCGTGAAGAACTTCACTAGTACATGAAGTAGGTAAGTGAAGATTGCTCTTGCCTAGCACTGTCAATATCAAAAGTATTAGTGCAAAGAGAAAAAAGTTTTTCATTTTCCAAAGTTATAACCCTGAAAGAGCAAAGGCAGCAGAGTGTTCCCCCCAACCACTCCCCACCACTTACAAATCTGTTGTGCCAAAACTGATTATTAAGCCCCTAGGCTGTTATGTAGTTTATATATTCTCTCTTCTTATTGCTGAGAGCAAAGATGTAATCTAAAAGTGTACTTTCTTCTCAAAAGTTATGTTTGCTCTAAGACACCAGGGAAGCACCCATAGTTTTATTCTAACACTTTTCAGAATTCATTGTCTTGTACTAACTCTTCTGTCATACCCTGTATCACATATATACCCAGTGACAGCAATAAATAATAGCATGAATTTTAATGACCAGATATCTAAAGTTTGGCTATTACATGCATTTAGGGTACCTGATGACTTGGGGACTAACTATAGGAATTCCATTTTTTATAGTCTCAGCAGCTTGCAATTGTTAGGATCTCGGCAGAAGAATCTATGGATATTACCAAGAGAATTGGTGAGAGGCCACGTAACGGGAATTAACTGCAAGTTGGTTTCATCTTGATTTCTAGCATACTTACAAGTCCATACTCCTACATTGCAGAGGGAAAAAACACCCCAAATTAAATATTTACTGAGTTGTAGAGAAATCCAGAACCTTTTACTGCCACAGTACTGTAGGCTTGGTTTTAAATCCATAGCTAGATCTACCTAATGGACAACTTCCTTTAAGCCAAGGGAAGTGTTGCCATGTTTTTGTGTGGTGCATTAGGTCTAAGTTAAAACAGAGTGACCTATAGAGCAGATATGGGGTGATTTCAAAACTTACAGTTACTTGGCAGTGGTGACTCGTTGCATTATTTTCACGTGTTTTGGTTAGATGATCATAGTGGCAGCCATCCACTAAATAGATGCAAGTCCAGCAGAGCATGCATGCTGTATGCACAGGCATATGACTTAGGCTTGCAGCTCCAAAAGAGCTCTCAGTTTTGAGTAACTGAGCAAAACACGTGTTGAGTACAACCTCCCTTGGAGGGCAATTTGTCTCAAAAATCCCCAAACGGCGTATTTGTCTTCCTTCCTCCCCCCAGGCTTTCTCCCTCTGCCTGTTCTGCTGTTGCATGAATTTCATTTTCTTTCCTCTCCCACCCTGTCATAATCCTTGCTAAGAGCTCTCCCAGAGCTCTTAAAGTACTATGCAAATGAGATAACAGGGTCAGAAACAGGAGTAACTCCTCAGAAAGCTTTGGACATATCCAGTATTTTTCTCCTCAACCGACAGAATAAGAAAATAAGAATGGTCTGGTACTGCAACCCTTTGTCAGCTGTGTCAGTGATACCAGCACAGTGCTGCCCAAGGTCCTTTCCCATTCCAGTTATCATTGTCAAAACTGCTGGTGTCCAAATTTAAGTTGCACATGAGCAATAGCCATACAGTCAGTAGTGCCATTGTTCTTCTCAGAGCCAGCTTGGTGCACCTCCTCGTTTTCCTGATCTCTTAAAGAATACAGTGCTGATGGAAGAATAAAATAAAATTTCACTCTTGATTATTTAAAAACCCAAAGTCTAGTGAGCACATTTCTCTTCCATAAAATTTTCCCATAGATAAATTCCAATGAGAGTCCAGCAAACAACAAAAATTTTACTTTCATCACCTCCACTTAGGAGGGAAAGCCTCTATTAATATGGAGAACAACAATTCCAGGCACAAATAGTTAATACATGAGAAAGAATCAGCACTATTTTTGCTTATGATCAAATTCATGGCTACCATAACCACCTCCATCTGTCCTAAGGCTGCCAAGTCTTTGTTTTGGGGGATTTTGCTCTTTGTTTTATTTGCTTATTTTTTTAACATGTGGCTGGCTTTTTTGCTTTTGTTTTTTTTTTTTGGAGAGGGGTAGGGTTAGTTTGTTTTACAAGAAGGATTTCAGAAGGTACAGATCCTGAAGCTAATGATAGAAGTGGGTTTTTTTTCCAGTCTGTCTCCTCTGCACAAACCAGGACTATCCACATACTTCCCACCTGCTTTCAAAGAGAGGGACATAGTCTGGCAGCTCTGATACACTTCCCACACTAATGTGCAACCGGAAAAAGAGCAGCTCCAACTGGACACATGGTGTCAAAAGCCAGAAAATGTATCTGAAATAATTATATATGTCTTTGGAAACAAAACAAAACAAAACAAAACAAAACAAAAAACACTCAGCGAGTATATTGATGTAGACAAGGATTATCATACTTCATTCTTTTTGCTGAATATATACCTTCTTCCTGCTTAACCTGCTTCAGCTTGTTTTCCCCTGTTCTTCCTTGAGGCTTTCATGTCACCGCTTCTCTAGACTTGTGTTGCCTAAAGCTGAATTACCACAGGGATCCAACGGGAACCAAACTCAAAGCCCTGTAATGAGCTACTTGCAGCTGTTACTAAATCCACCATATTTGCTGCTCCTTGCTACCCACTCCCCCACCCCTTGCTTTGCCTTAGTAAAAACAATTTCAGATTCTGTAAGGTATTAAATGCTTTATTGCAGTATGTTGAGTTAGAAGAATCAAAGAGAGCAATAGCCAGTGGCTCTATAAAGAAATAAAACTGTCAAGTCAAGCAAGGAAATACAGACTTATCAAAATGATTTCTGAATCTTTTTGAAAAGATTCTTTTCCCATCTTCTACTCATGCTGCCTCAGGCACCTCTCGGGAGCCTAAAGAAGGAACCGAAAGCTCAACCCACTTTGGCTGTCAAGAACATGCACAAAATCCTCCTTACCACCTAAAGTACTTTCCTTTAAAAATTACAGGCAACTGAGAAAAGATACAAATAAAAACAAATTGTGGGCTTCTGTTGGTTTTTGATTATTTTTTAAATTAAATATCTACTTTATGGCACTATGGAAATCAGGAATATTTTACTCTTTAATCCAATTCTATAGCTCAGCATTAAAACCACTAATAAAGAGATGGTCATTAAATTTTATCCAGTTGAGAGAAGCTAGGGTTTTCTTGACATTAAAACAGCCAAATTTTGCTCTCTCATACACCAGTGAAAATCCATGACATGTTACTCCACCTATAGATGCACCTAATTTCCTATTGTACAATGGATGAAATTTGACCATATCTTTAAGGATCTCTGAAATATTAGAAAGTCAAAATAAAAAAAATAAAATATGGTTTGCTTCATGAAAAAATGCACAGTTGATAGTGTTGCTGCAATGACATTAACGAAAGATACATTTAATGCTATGCTTTTGATTTTGAACAGTTAGAACATTATTATAGAATAGTATGGTGCCTTTGTTCCACTCCTACCTGTATAAGCTATTTATAACATGGCCTCAGGCAAGATGCTGACAATATCCAATTTGCTCTAAAAGCAGCACAGAACCTCCCCATTTGCTTTAGTAGAGCTAGCTTGGGCTTTTTCCCCTCTTTTAGCTACAGTTTATGGATCGATAAAATAGCTATTTACCTATTTCATGCATGTTTGAACTGCAAAATAAAGGGCTAGGTAAAATTACCACTGATCATTACAGCTACATGGAGTGTTTTTACAGTGCTCTGAAAATGATAAAGGACAGAGATGTTTGTACAGCACAGTGTTACTAAGTCTCTTTAATTTCAGTTTGTGATTGCACACGTGTTCCTAAAAGCAGTGCAGATGCCTACAGATCCTGCAGATTTATTAGAGGTAATAGAAGCCCATGGTCTCCTCTTACGTCACTTCAGGTAGAGAGAAAAGGTCATAAAAAAAATGTCCACTGTTCTATCCCATCAGTGTTATTATCTTAAAAGAGTATCTGTTTTGAAAATTTATTCTTTAGAAAGATGTAAGGTGCTTCCAAGTGTTAAGACATGGATAATGCTAAGCAGCTTCAACTCCTAGTATCTGTTGTTGGTGCACAGAAACTCCAGGAGAGACCTTGAAATTAGGTCCTCTAGATCTCTTGGTTTTACCAAGGCCGTCAAAAATGGGCAAAATGGGAAAGGGTTGCAGGCAATTAAAGATGGCCCAAAAATACCTGAAAAGCACACAGGCATTCATTCAAACCAAAAGCATCATTTGTGCCACCTGCAGTTGTTCAGGGGCATTTGTTGGGAGCTTAACAGCCCAGTAATCGCTGTTTCAGACTTTACATCACCATCAGATGTATCCAAGGAACGGATGGCCAAGGTGTCATTGCTCTCACCCATGGCTTTATTGTGGGATACATGCCACAGCAGGAAGTGCCAGTACCTCCTTAGGGGTACATCTGTGTGTGACTTTGTACACTGCCTGTACTATCACTCATGAGAAATAATTTTGGGGGGAGGGGAGGTGTTTGTTTGTTTTGGGGGGTATTTTAATGCCAAAGATAAGCAAACAATAAATAAATCCTTTGCTCTTGGTGGCAGCTGGGTGAGAGAGAGGAGAAAAAATAATGACTAACCTCCCTTGCAGCAGGTAAATCTACACCGTAATTGGCAGGCAGTTTTAGAGAGGGTGTTCTCCCACAGTACAAAGTCCTAATACAGCACTTGATTTCCTACAGGTGCTACCATAACATGACTCATAAGAGCAAGCAGGACAAAAGTTCAAAAGATACTGAATGAATTTGTAATGGAAGGAATAAATATCAGGGCACACTGGATTTTCTAACCTTTATTAGAAGTAACATAATATTCAGCAAAACTTCACCAACCTAAACATTTTTGTATAGCTGTAAAGTAGAAGGAGTTAGAGGTCCTCTGGAGAAAAGCTTGAAAGCATGAATGTAATAAAGAATAAAGACAGTCAAAACCTATGGTTGATTGGACTGCTTATTTCTTAACCTAGATTTTGTGAACTTGTGAAGTTATAATTACTGCAGAGTTTAAAGCAGTGATCTATTCTTTATAGTTATTGCAGTGGAGCTTTTGTGGTTTTTTATTAAAATAAGTGAAATTTTGTGTGAATGTACCATTTGTAGCTCATTGTTGTTTTCACAGGATATAAATCAAAAGCCTGTAAATTACTAGAAGTTACAGTTTCAAGAAGATTACTTTAAAGAAATTAGTTTCAGTTTTTAATGCATCAGCCAGTCAACTGCTTTTAGAAACAGTTTTCTTTTCAACAGCATACACCGACCAAGAAAAAGTGGCCAATATGGATGGAGATGTATTTGCTTATACAAGTAATTTCAAACCTGAATAACTAAGGTTAGATGTTGACACAGCCAAGTTTTCCTTAAAACCTAGGGGTTTTACCACCAACTTTCCTAGTGGCAAGTTAAGAATAATACCAAATGATCTTTGCAAACTCCCCTCTGCATTCAGAAAACTACACTATTCCTATTCAGATATGAATCTGTCAAAAGTTCAAGGTGTTTTGATTCCTTTCATTGTTCATCCCTATCTTTCATGAGGCTGACTACAGAAGGAAACAGTGGAAGACCTCCGTCAAGGAAATAAAGCAGTTACTACACCTTGGGAACTACATTGTCATTTCGTGAATAATTGTGTCATGAAATGTTCCCACCAGAATATATTTCTCTGCAGCACAGATGAGACTGAGGAGAAAAAATGAGCACCTTAAACATTCATTAGTAGAACCAGCTGCTCTTTTGTCAAAGCCAGCAGAAACAATAGTAGTATGAATAATAACCCTCCCAGTCCTTCTGCAACATGAACACACATGCACAAATATATAAACATCCAAAAATAATGTCCCCTTGAGTTTTAAACCAAACCCACCCACATGTATCTAGTGCTAGGTAACAGTTCAGTTTTAAAGAGGAGGGAATTTGCTGTGGGAGAATAATCTCCAGACAGACATTCACAAAATCCCTACAAATCAGTCATTAGCTCTAAAGTTCACCTTCCAGGTTTAAAACTAATGTGGGAATGAGGAACCAAAAGAGAATGATTAGAAATGACATTTAATTAGTCTAGAAATTATGGTTTCACCTGGTATTTCACCATCAGATCTGCACACTCTGAACCCTCTTGTCCATATATGATTTATGACTGAGCCTGAATGTATGTGCTCAGCACCAAAGACAAAATGCAGTGAACAGTTTTACGGGCCAGGGAGTGGAAAAGTGCCATGTCAGAAGCCAGTATGCAACTATGTTTTTGATATCCATTATTGTTTTATAATTGGAAAACTGTACTGCTAAGTTCTGTATTCAGGTGTGGTTTTTTGTTTTGTTGTCTGGGGCCTATTTCCTTCTCTTAACTAGCAAAAAAAAAAAAAAAGGCAGCTTACTAGAAAGACATCTCATTGACTGGTATTTAGAAGACTGAAAATGTGCTTTTCAATCAATAATTTAACTCTGCAGACTATGACCACTACCAATTTCAAAGGCAAAGACTCCTAAACCTGAATTTTAACAGGCTGGAACAAGATAAATGGAACCACTACTCAACCAGAGTAGCATTTCTTGACAGAACAGCAATGGCAGGAAGCAGAAGCTACTGAAGGTGTTTTTAAGGGATAGTTGATGTACCTATCACGGTCTTGAGAAGCTGGTTCTGTTCAGCTGCCTCAGGCACAGCACTTGTAAGTGTCCAGATTCCAAATTCTGTTCCTGCCACTAGCTGTAACGATACCAATACATCACCTCATTATGTCTAATTAATGGTTTGAAACATGATATCCTGGCACTAATGCATCTATTTGCTCTAAGTACAGAACAGCATATTACACTATATGCTATTGGTCTGCAACTCTGCTTGAATTTACTATTGTCAGTTCTCCCAGAGTTAACAAAAAGTCTTCTACAGGATGCATAGCCTAAATTATTCCCCCTGCTTAGGACCTAACATTTGCTTCTGCTATGATCAATCACACCAAAACCAACAAATGAAAATAGGTTGCAGCTGATGTTCAGCATAACAAGCAGCTACTTATCATAAGATGTGCATTGCCAATGGGGAGGAAGATAATTCCCATATCAAAGATATGGAAAGTAGACTCCATGCTCACCACATTGTGTAGATGGCAACAAAGGAAGCAAATCCACACAGTCCCGGAATCTTCCCTAGTTATCCCAATGCATGAGCTTGTATTCCTCTAGCAGCATTAGCCTTGGGCAATCAAGAAAAGCTTCTGAGTATGGTTTCCTTTGTGCACACATTGCTAGCAAGTCATTTATGAAACATTGATTTGTAGTGCTACTACCAGGTCATTTTATTTTTCTGCAAAATGGCACCTTTCTACCAAGACTCCTTCCTCTCCTTCTGTCTGACATGACTCTTAGGGCAAGGCAAGAACTGTAAATCTTAGCTAAGGCCACACACACACAACCTCACAGCAACTTGTTACTGAAATTTTTTCCCAGAGAAAGGACAACTAAACAAACTACAACAACAAATTCATTTCTACTTGCAAGGATTTGCATGTACACATTAATTCCTAAGAACTACTTTAGAAATTAACCACAAATTCTTTATGCATGAGCACTCCTTGAGGCCAGTTACTCTACAAAGTAAAGGAATTTAAAAAAGAAGCACTTCAATGTCTTGAAAACACACTGACACAATAGATCAAACTAATCATAAAAGACTTAGATGATTATCCTTTAAATTATGTTAATTAAACAATACTCCCTCTAACCAATGCTCATTGTCACAGTCTGATATAACAAAACCACAATCTTTTTCCCCAAGTCTCTAGTCATTCATACAAATTAAAGAAAGAATTTGTCACTGGAACCCCTTGGAAATCAGTAATTTTTAGGCCACTGAAGTTACTATCCTTACATTAGTTTTTTAATGGCAGCTTTTTTTTTAATGGCAACTTTTTTTTTTTGTTATACAAACTGAAAGCACTGTAAATAAAGACTGGATCTTCTATAAGAACTAAGCAGCCATGTGAAAGTCGCCTACTGCTCCAGAAGCATTGCCACTCGCTGCTCAAAATACAGTTGGTGAGGTTCTTGCTTGTACTTAAGATATTTCAGCATGTTGTATTCCTGTAACACCAAATCTTTGAAAACAGCATTGAAAGTCAATGAAACCAGTTTGACTACTAATGAAATAACTCTTGTGGTCCAAGAAGTTCACACTGATAAACATACAATTATCTGATACTTTGAAAATAAGGATAAATTCTAGCATGCTCTCTGTTCGACATTCTATTAGAAGTTTTTAAAACAGCAGACGCATCAATAGTGATTATGACTTTTTTCTTTCAGAACCAATTAATTTTTGTTCAAATTTTGAAAAAAACCTTTGAAAAAAATTAAAGATTTATCACTTCCAATTAGCATATTCCAAAATTAGCTAGAGACAAGAAATCAGATAAAAAAGCATTTAACTCCTGGATACTTTCAGAATGAAGACGTTTTAAGATAAAATTCTTAAAAATGACATATCTCTCATAATTTTTCAAGGTTTAACTTCAAATGGCCACTTTTTTTTTTTTTGACCATATGTTCTAAACTTCCTTTACCATTTCAAAGAAGAATATTTTATAATTGACAAAACCAAAAAGAAAATGCAATAATACTATTTGGAATGCTCAGTACTTCATACATCTGAACTATTGGATATATAATAAGAGAAAGACAGGGGAAACCAAAATATACCCAAGATTTTTCACCCAACAGGGTGACTAGATCAATGACATAATAAAAGCCCTTAACCACTGAGTTCAAAAAACAAACTGCAAAGAACATGACAAATATTCAGCATTTTGTAAACTGCTGAATTTGCTCTACATTTTTCCCCATTCATTTTAGCATGGGGAAAGGCTAAGCCACTAGAGCACTGAGTCCATTTCACCATGGGAGGAAACCCATAGTACAACCAACTCAAGCCTCAAATTCCACTGGAGTTAACAAACCCCACGTTCTCACATTGCCTATGCAGCTTTCTACGTGCCAAAGCTCAGATAGCCCAGCCCCAGTGGATTTCACCAAACAAGGGTGGGGCCAGGATGTCTTGTGGAATAGGTTCTTTTACTTGGCTTCAGTATTCAAGGTTGACTAATCGACTTTTGCCACCAAAATAAGTAACCCTGAAAAGGGTCTTAGTGGTTAAAGCTGACATAATTAACTAGCTACAAAAAGGAACCCAAGAGTCATATCTCTGCTAGTCATTCTCATAATGAAAATTTGCCTTGAGCCTAAACTCTATCTCTGGTAAATAAGAGCCCTTAAAAGCAAAATTATAGTAATGGATTTTTCTTTGGCTAGTAATAGCAGAAAAAGAAAATACCAATACGAATTATTTTTCTTGACATTTCTCTTATTTAGATTTGCCTTTCTGAGATCACTGCTCTGGGACTGGGAATATTCTTGGCATTCATATACTGCAGAACTAGAGGTCTGCTTAGAGAAAAATGAAAGAAACAGCAAGGAACAACATGAAGTTATTAGAAAAAGTATTTCCCTAAAGTTAGTAACAAGAAAAATATCTGAAAGATCAAATAGCCAGTCTGTAGAAACAGGATACTGATCTATTTATATAAATTTCTAAAGCTGAGCTTGGGGTACATTCAACTAAGGAAAACAGGAGCAGGTGGCAGATTACTGCAAACGTGGTGCATTCTAGGCCAATTGTGAAAAAAAATACTGACTCTCACCTAAATATAGTGCCCTGTTTAAGTGTTTTGCAGTTCCTCTGATGTGAGGAGTATATCACCAAACACACTAAAACTCCCTTAGCTGCTGAAACACATAAAAGACAGTAGTTTGAATATGCCTTCATTAGAATAACATCAGCAAGAGGTGGAACCACAGGGTGATCTAAAACACCTCTAAAACAAAATGTGTTTGCATGCACTTCACCAATGAGCTTTTGCTTGGATTTTCTCCCAAGAGAATAATTAATATTTGCATGAGTTAGACAAGCACTCATACTGCTTCTGGATTATTTCAATATAAGAAACAATGAGAATGTATAGCTATGAGGAGGGACTTGAAGAAGTTCTCTTCTGCTCTCTCTGAAAGTCTTCGTCTCTGCCTTCTGGCCAGAATCCACAGGATAACTCTTTTGCTACTCTATTACATTATCTAAAACAGCTGTACCTTGCCTAGAATGTACCTTCCAGAACAGCCATGCAGAGCAAAAGGGTGAATAAGACTGCATCTGACTCTGCCTTCTGCAGTGGCCCCAGATGGAAGTCATCATTTAAGCTACAGTGGTGGCCTCTGTTGTTTTATGGCCTCTGGGCAACTTTCAGTGTTAGAAAAGCTGTGGTGCTTGTAACAAGCTGGCAGAGGATGTACAAAAATGTGCTGTAATATGGGAGATACTGTCTGGTTTGAAAAGGAGAGGTCAGATCCTCAGCTGACACATTGATTGTAGAGGCTGCATTCACTGGTGTTGGCCTTTGGATGGTTTTAGAAATTTTTAAACAAGATAAAGGTCTTGGGAAAATGCAGGAACATTACTATCCACGATATCTAAGCAAAATGGATGATTTCTGCCATAGAAAAACTCTATATATGCAATTTTATTTTGTTTCAGAGAAGAATATCAAGGAAGTTAGAAATGGCATAAGGGTCTAAAGTTGAATGAAATTTGTAAATATTTTGCAGAATAATGAACAAAGGCATCTGCAGTTTCACTCTCCTTACTGACACGGTGATTACTTGGAGAATGAATATAATTTTTTAACTTTCTTGGCTTTTGTCTTTAATGCAGTTAGCCAAAAAATGAACAGCTCTGCAAAGGAAAAGTAGGTAGCTTTGATTTTGTCAAGGGAGAGAACAATTTTCTTTTTTTAGTGAGCCTTACATAAATCACAGACATACTAGCTCTGGTTTGGTACATTTAATAGTTCTCACTGTGAAGTATTCTACTTTACATTTCTAAATGTATGAATTCAAATATTTTCTAGTCCCTTTCTCAAATCAGCTTACAATTTTGTGTTATTGACTGCCAATGCTACATTTCCTGATACGCAACTGTTGGCCCTACATCAGCATTCCAAATCAAACTCCCCTACTTTGCGCTACCCTACATCTTTGTTCACTGATGTTTAAAGGTGATGTTGAGCATCTGTGTCTACATGATCAGTGGTATCTGTGCATTACTTTCCAAATTAGATGATTAAGCACAGCTGACACGGTATCAGTGACCTTCCAAAATCTGACTCTATGACCTTCACTTACAGTATTTGTTTAGGTTGTACATCAATTATACATTTCCAAACTTTAAACTCCCAGGTCCTGAACCACCCATCATTCAGATCAAAAACATGGATCAAAGTTACGGCTTTTATTTGATTATGTGCTTGGCTTTTTGATTTGTCAGTCCATGTGAAGTTTGGCTGGCTTGTGCGCACCTTGCTCTTAGACTGCAGCTGAAATGCTTATTGTCCATCTAGATCTTGAAGTTGAGGTGGTCAGTCTCCCAGCACACATAGAGTTTAAAATTTTCTGTCCCAACTGATTTTCATTTTCCTCAAATTAGCTGTTCTTTTGCTTTCTCTTCAGATACAAGGACATGTATCTCTCTCATGTTTCTTCATTGGTAAACCATCCAGGATAAATGAAAGCCCCTCTCCTCAAATCAGTGAGTCTCTCAGCTTTGATTTGAGTAAAAAGTACAGACCCTAGTAACATGAGGTAAGCAGTTTTTCTTTGTACTGTATAATCTAATTTCCCTTTCAAAGCTTTACAAGGAAGTAATCAAAAAAGGCAGAAAACATAGTACCTGAGCTACTGGCTACTTTGAGCCTGCAGCATACCATAGTTGTGAAATTATCATTTATAACAAGTATAATAACATAATGTGAAATCATAGAATCATTAAGGTTGGAAAAGATCTTCAAGATCATCGAGTCCACCCTTTGACTGAACACCACCTTGTCAACTAAACCATGACACTGCCATGTCCAGGTGTTTCTTGAACGCTTCCAGGGATGGTGACTCCCCCACTGTCCTAGGCAACCTGTTCCAAAGCCTGACAGTCCTTTCAGTGCAGAAATTCTTTTTGATGTCCAATCTGAATCTCCTCTGGTGTAGCTTGAGCACATTTCTGCTTGTCCTGTCACTAGATGCCTGGCAGAAGAGGCCAACTCCCACCTGGCAACAACCTCTCAGAAGTTGTAGAAGGTGTTAACATCCCCCCTGAGCCTCCTTTTCTCCAGGCTAAACAGCCCCAGCTCCCTCAGCTGCTCGTTATAGGACTTGTGGTCCAACCCTTCACCAGCTCCATTGCCCAAAAGCTTTAACCTACTTTAAAAGCTTTAACTTACTAAAAAGTTAGTTAATATAAACTCATGTTGCATCACTGAATTTGAAACAGTGACATGGCCTTGCACCATTTCAGAGCATCAGTCACGGTTTATGTTGGCACTGTCTCCAACTTCACAAGCGTGAAAGAGCGAAGCGCATCTTTCTGCTTTGTTTTTGGCTTAGGGCAATGAATGTTGCTGAAAGGATTTTTTCCTTTTGGCTGTTACTCCTGGGTGGCACTATTCCAGCACACAGCAAAATAGCTTTGTGTGCCTTTGTGGGTGTGGATGAGTTATGCTAACACAAGCGACACACAGGGCAGTGGTATGTATGGGTTTTTTTGCTGCATTCACAGGGAGGAGTAGGAAGACAGCTTTTGTAACACAAGCATTTATGGTATGAAGTTCTTTAAAATATATTTTTATATTTTAGTCTTTCAAATAGTCAAATCTTTCTTGTCTGTTAGGCCTCCACAGATACACAACCACAAACATCCACCTTGAATTCAGCCAGCTACATAGAGGAGTTCTGCTCATCTCAAAAAGAGCTTTCTGAAAATCTGGCAGACATTGGAAGGGAAGGCATGTTATAGCAATGAGAAATTATATCTAGCTTGCTTTTGTTATTATCCCATTTGTTTTGTTGAGAATAGTAATGTCTGTTTATATCCTAAATTCAAGGACAGCTTCTGCATATGCAGGCATTTCTCTATAAGTAACACAGGGCTCAGGAAGATACTGCTTATAACGTTTTGTATCCTTCACCCCAGTTACAGTAAAATAGGAAGTTTCACAGTCCAGTCATACTAAGGACAACTTGAACTCCTTCACTAGCTCTAATTTGAAGAATTTGGTTGCAAACTAACAGTTACTTCAACTGTTGAGACCCTGGAAACAGTATGGATGCACCCTAACCTTAACGCATTTGATTACTGAGGGGACAACGGGGAGTGAATGGAAAAGAGAAGGGGGGGGGAAAGAAATAGCAAAGCAGCAAATTCCTGGTTATTCCTGCACCAGAATTTGGAGATTATTAGTGCCTTACTTCCTTACTCCATTCACCTGCTTTTTTCTCTAAGGATATCTATGTCCCTGTTTATTTTGCCTTCTCTCTAGGCATGCAAAAGTTCTCTTGTGTCTAATAAAAATAGCCCTGAAATCACAGCAGGGAAAAGCCAGAGCTTATGCTCTTTCCCGTAATTTCCCACTTCAGCTCCTTTTATTCTTCATGAGTCATAATCACTTATTACTTCAGTTGCCCTACAGCTCCTGGAAGTCATGCAAAAAACTTCCCAAAGTTACACTTAGGTCATTTACTGATTTTAGAGACTTTAACAATCACTTCAAGCAGCCATTTGCTTGATCCAATGTGCATATCAAAACAAAAAGAACTGCTGGTGGGTTTACAAAAAATAAGTTTAAATTAAAAAGCAGTATGTTCTATTAGGATACTTCACCAAGTAAGTCACATTTAATAGAAACCAGACTGCAAAAGAAAAGCAAGACAAAATGGCTTATGACACTAGCAAGGTTTTCATTTTATTTATATTATCAAGGGGACGATTGAGCACCCATATTCTGCAACATTTTAAATGCCTGGCACTACTCATCCCATTTTGTGACAACAAAATGGGATCTTCATATCATTTATGGGGAACATAGTCACACCCAAAACATGACAGCCTGTGGTACAATATTGAATACTGAAAGTCTTATGACTCTCAGGTAGCAATGAACTCAACTGAGGAGGGAGAAGAATGAGCATCATTAGATAACTGTACATCACATCTGGCTGAACAAGGATCCCTCTCCTGGGCTCCTTCAAGAAAGGAAACTCAGGTTTTAGCCTGAAGCAATTGTTTATAGAGACAGGCTGGGAACTAGCTCTTTTAAACCCAGAGTACATTTAAACAACTTTAAAGCTAAATAAATGGTTGACTGCTGTGCTGAATCACATTCCATGAGGAAAAATTGTTGTTCATATCAAAACAGAAAGGTTGTAAAAAATGAGTAAATAAAAACCTACAAACTTTGCACTATCTCCTTTTAATGCAGAAAGGTAGTGAGAGAGTGCATGAGGCTGCAGATACAAGGGCAAGATAACTTCCAAAAATTCATTAAATTGTTACAGAACTACTTTATATAGGGTATTCCTTTCAATACACACTGTTTTGAAACTACCACAAACTAGATATGCGGAGTTATGAAGTGTGGAAGTCGTCATGTAGAATGTTTCTGTGGACTTTAAACTTCGTGAGTCAGCCATGCTGAGAGCAGAGTTTCAGACCCAGACTGTGGCTTAGTGTATGATGTGCACCACAGAATTTCTGCCCTGTAAGATATCTTGTTTAGGAAATATGGGCTCTGTACTTACCCGATTTTAAAGTTCCTAAGTTCCCACCTCAACCTCTACTTTGGGTTAAATTTCTTTCTTCCAGAACAGACATTCCTAGGCAGCCCAAAACACTCAGCTATCACAGAGTTTTGGTTGAAGCTGCTATTTTTAATAATCAGTTGCAAGAATGAACTGGCTTCTCAGAGCACAGGTACCTACATCAGGCATTAAAAAACATGTAATAAAATTAGGAGAGAAAATGTTGCTCCTTGTATAAGTAGGCAGGAATCTATTTTTTTTTCCAAGTCACATGGGATTCCCTACTCTGAGAAAATGTGGTATGACTCCTGCTAAGTAAGACAGAATGCTTCATAGGTTGCTATTTCCTTCCTCTTACCACGCAAATTAGCCATGGTTTCTGAAAGTGCAGTAGGGTCCTTTGCTAGGGACTGTATGATATGGTCCTTAGTAATTTTTAAATGGGGAAAACCAGAATTATGGAGTCACTGTCCGACAAAGGGTGATTCAGGGGGATTTTTAAATTTTTTTTAATCTATTTTTAAAATCCTTGGAGTTTAGGGCAAAGAAGAAATATTGCAAGGGTGGAGAGAGAAAAAGGATTTCAGAACCTCCCCATAATGAAATATAGTTGCTGGAATGTTGCTGAAAAAATGCTGTACTAAAGGATAGAACGGTATTTCAGTAAACAAAATCTTTAATATATTCTTTTTATTACATTGACAGAATGGATTCAGACGGAAAACTTCAGTTTTCAAAGCATTTTTGTTAGCAATACTTGTTGAAATACATTTTAAAAAGAAAGTCAAACTTGAAAAATTGTAAACACTGAATTAGAATTGAAGTGGCAGTCTAACAGAAAATGTATCTATGCAGGTTTAGTAGAGTAAATAACTAGTGATAAATAAGTGACAATATAAGTCACTAGGTTCTTTCACTAATTAAAACCTAGCACAGTTTAGAAATGAACCTTTGAAAATGAACCATCTCGACTTGATTGTTTTGTTTTACAGAGGCAATGATAAAATACTCCAGTTGTTTGATTTGCTTCCTGTTTTGTTACAAATGCAGCTTGATCCATCAATTTTCAGATCAGGAGCGTCCTAACTTCTCTAGATACCCAGAAATGCTGTGGAAAAAGTATAAAGTTGTTAAATTTGAATGTTCCAGGAGATAGAAATAACAGTCCCTACTAGGAAAAACTTTTTGCTCAACAAGAAAGAACTCACATCCTTATAGGGAGCTGCAAGTAACTACTTTTTCAAGGAGGTAAAGCTTTTCAAACTGCCAAGTGACATTCTCACTCTCAAGGCTAGGACCTCTGTCTGGAACACAACAAAAATCCAGGCTCAGAGTACTAATAGCATTGTTGCTTCCTGCTCCTGTAAATGTTACAGAGGAACGAAAGCATACTCATTCACCAAAAAAACGGAATAGAAATATACACCACATGGAAATTAACCACACTGCTGGACAATTCCAAACCCTTAAGAGTTTCAGAAATTACTCACTTGTCTACATAAATGGAACTTTTAATTTTTATGTTCAGAATGAATCATTAAGAGCTGGAATACATACAAGGTTACTTAAGAGAGACTAATACAGATAATAATGAAAGGGCTCAAGAAGGCATAGGGTTATTGTAAAACCTTAATTTTTCCTGTCTTCAGCTATTATTCTCCAGGAGCTCTTAAATCCATAAAAATGGGTTCAATTGCATTTTTTTATTAAATAACTTAAACAATCACAAAGTACCATAAGCATAAATACCTGTTCACTGTCTAAGACCAGATTTTAAGAACCTGCACTTAAACAAAAGTGGAATACTTAGGCCTAAAATGTATAAAAGTAAGCTAATATCTATACCAATATTTAAATGAGTCCCCAGTAGCTTACAGTCAAAGTGACTGCACATTTACTTATTGCAAAAGAGTTAAAGTGCTGACAGGTATGTAGGTATAGATAGGTACTCAGTGACTTGTTTATGCTGTATTGTCACTCACAAGCACTAGAGACTTGCACAGTGTACATTTTTAGGAGGATTAATCAATTTCTGATTAGTTTGTTACAATTCAGAAAACTAAATTAGTGAGCCAAACTCCCACCCTTATTGAGAGAAATAGGCACCTAACTTCACTGTCAAAATTAAGCATGAAATTACCTCCCTAGACTGCCTCCGCCAATTATATTCTAATAAAATTAGCTTTTAGATAAGCACATCAATACTTGCATACACAGCATTTCTACCCACAAGTCACTAGTTCCAATCTGAAAGAAAAAGCTGCTGTATGTAAAATTGGTGGTGAGTGTTCAGTTTCAAGTGAGTGGTGGCTGCTATGCCAATGCTGCCAGGAGATTTTGCATAACCTTAGAAAAGAGCCCAAGGATTGTGTAAATACAGACACCAAGTTCTCCACATTCCTCAGTAAGTGGTCCCCAAAGGTCTGGGAGAAATATAGCTGCTGGAACACTCTCAAGAAAATGCAACTGCAGCTGTCTGTTATATCTGCTCTGTGAATAACCAGAGGTTGAATTTCAGCATCCAAGTCTGTCAGCAGCATTAAAAATTATACTGCAGCAAAACAAAAAGCAGCCCTTTGTTTGCAGCTTCATGAGGAGCACTGAAGACTGAACACTCCTAAATTGCCCTGATATTTGTCTTGTTAACTTACAAAGGACATGCAAAAAATGTCTTAAGTTCCCACTCTCTTTTTGCAGTACATAGAAACATGAGTTTGTGCCTGCTGTCATTTTAATGCCAGGTACAGAGTTAAAAAAACAAAGGGAGGCAAGAGAGAAAAGGAAGGTTTGCAGTTAATTCCATCCTTGTATACAAACTTGTACTTCTCTTCATGCTTAAATAAGGAAGGAAGTCCTTTTGTACACAGTATACTTCCTTGCAACATTCCCAAAGAAGGGACAAAGAGACATTTTCATTGGAAAAGGATCAGTTATAGTTTCCAGACCCTATTATGCTTGAGATGACACTGGGCCAGCATGTAGGCCTTGAAAGCAGCAAAGACTTCAGCAATGGTAATTATTTGCCAGGTTGCAGTTTTGGATTTGGTGGTATGAGCTGCAAAGTTCCTTCACTCACCTCTGTCATACAGACACACACCTGCTTTGTTTTACTGGATGACCAGAAGAGATTAGCAACATTCAATTCACTGTAAATCACATTCACATATTAATCTTGAGCAAGAACAATCTAGCAAAGCACTAAATCTATGTTCACCACATGTTCTCAATTTTCTTGTTTCCTCTAGATGTCAAACCTGCAAACACATCTGTGATTTCCTGTATCAAAGTGGCCCAGTCTCAACTTATGCACATAGTTGGAGTACATCATATAAAATTGTTTTATAATCTATTAGCTTGTAACACCCATCCATGACTTCCTATAAACAACCTAACAGAAAGGATGCAACAGGGGCTTCTAACTCCTACTTGTACAGGGAACCTGAGGCCCCAAAATTTAAGTCACTCTTGAAAACTAACCACAGGCTTCTTTCAAAACTAAGTCAAGACTCTCATGTAGCCACATTGCCAGAGACTGATGAAATGTTTTAGAACATGAGTATACAATGACTGCAATCTTTATGAGCGATACTGACCAACATATGTGGTTAAAGAAACCATAAGATTTCCACAGCTGTCAGATATTTTAAGATTTTCAGAGTTTCCAAAATACTACATATATATAATTTATAAATGTTTTAAAATAAGAGCTACACTTACTTTCAGTAGATTATTGTTCTAAATTTCCATCATTCAAGATCATAACTCACATCTACAGAAACTTAGATTTCCAAAAGCAATTAAGAGTTTTAAAATATTTTAAATATTTGCTTGCAAAATTGTAAATACTGATCCTGAAAATGACACATTCATGATGAAATAGTTTCTAACAGGTAGCAGTGTCATACTTGGTGGTTCAATTCATGGAGAAAACCATGCACAAGCTCATTTCAAAAGCACATAAATAAACTATAGAAATCAAAATACAAACAGGAAAACCTGGGCATTGAAAGCATGCTTTGAATCTCTAGTAGAGTAAAAATATGTTCCTATGCAGCTGCTACCATTTCCTGCTTCTGAAAAGAAATCTTCCATCCATTAATGGTCTATGTAATGTCCTTCTAACAGATCCTGGGAGGCTTATTTGAAAGTAGACTGGCCAGAAGACTGTCAAAAATTTATATCTGAGGTGCTTAGCAAACATATAATTTATAGTGGTAAATGTCCAAAAAGGAGAAGAGAGAGAATGGGTTACCAATCCCACTCCTGCTGCTGGTTGATGCAGACTCTCACTCGGTGTCACAGAGGCTATGAGCTCAGGTGTAGAGACAGTCTGCTAATAACACAAACAGCAACAGCATAGAATATAAACTATTACAAATAGGTCACTAAAGGAATACAACCTGCTAAATTAATATATTTATGAATACCCAAGTAAAACATATGCTTTAATACAATATACCTCCTTTTAACTGAACCGTGTTTGTGGTTTATGCTGCACTTAACACATTTCTTGCAAACTCATTACTCACTTGACAGAAAAAGTTCTTTGGAAGAGTGTATAGATGATAAGGATTTGATACTTCTTGGGGGTTGACACGGGCCAGATGCCAGGCACCCATAAAAGTTGCTCACTCACCCCCTCTCCAGCTGGGCAGAGGAGAGAAAATTTAATTAAGGGTCTGTGGGTTGAGATAAGGACTGGGAGAGATCACTCACCAAATACCATCACACACAAACCAGGCTCTACTTAGAGATAGGAAGTGAATTTATTAGTAACAAAATCAGAGCAGAATAATGAGAAGAAGCCCTTAAAAATGCCTTCCCCCCACCCTTCCTCCTTCCCAACTCTACCTCCTACCCCAGCAATGCAAGGGGACAGGGAATGGGGGTTATGGTCAGTTCATCACTGGAGGCTTTTCCCAATGCTCAGGGAGAGGAGTTGTTCCCCTGCTGCACTGTGGGGTCCCTCCCATGGGAAACAGTTCTCCATGAACTTCTCTGACATGTCTCCATCACAAGCAACAGTTCTCTGTGAGCTGCTGCAACATGAGCCCATCCCATGGGCAACTGTCCTCCCAAAACTGCTGCAGCATGGATCACTCTTCCATGGGGTGCAGTCCTCCAAAGACAGGCTGCTCCAGCATGGGAACGGGGCCCCTCTCTCCACAGATCTCTCACGGGGTCACAGCCTCCTCTAGGCATGCACCTGCAATGGCATGGGGCTCCTCCATGGGCTGCAGGTGGATCTCTGCATCCCCCATGGATCTCCATGGGCTGCAGGGGCACAGCTGCTTCACCATGGTCGGCACCACAGGCTGCAGGGGAAGCCCAGCTCTGGGGCCTGGAGCACCTCCTGTCCCTCCTTCTGCACTGACCTTGGGGTCTGCAGAGTTGTTTGTCCCACATGTTCTCACTTTGCTCTTCTCTGACTGGAATTAAAACTGCACCCCAACCTTTGTTTTGATTTCTTCTTCAATCTGTTACCACAGAGGTGTTACCACCATCTCTAATTGGCACAGCCTTGGTCAGCAGCACGTCTGTCTTTGGAGCCATCAGGGATTGGCTCTGCCAGACATGGAGGAAGCTTCCAGCAGCTTCTCACAGAAGCCACACCTGTGGCCCCCCTGCTACCAAAATCCAGGCCATGCAGACCCAATACACTGCTAATGAACTTCATGTCAGCTGCCCTCGATATTTCCACCTACACTTGGAGATTCTGTATGTTAGCCTTCAAATTAAATGCAACTTGAAAAAATACCCCAAAAACAAAACCCAAAAACCACACGAGATGAAAATAATGCAATGACCACTCTGCTTCTTCCTCTGAGTTTCATTCCATTTCACACTTTTTGAGTAGTTGTCCTAGCAAATTTTTATGCCTTATAAAAACAAAAAAAAATCCCAAAAACCAAGAAAAACCAAAGCAAACCAAACCACTTTTAACTACAGGTAAGACTAGGTGCTTAAGAAAAGATTTTCTGCAAATGTCAATAGTCTCTCAGAAATGCCCATTTTGATGTAACTGGAGACAGCCAGCATCATCCAAAGTAAATTCACAAAAAATGCACACACACACACAAAATAAATACAAAAGTGAGTCTCACATCCTAAAAGAGGAAATTAGACAAATACCTGGTACAGGACTTAAACAGAATCAAGATCTAAATTCTGTCTCAAAATGCAAATACAGCAAATTATGTGTAACAGAGACGACTGACCAATGTATTTTTCTCACTGCAGTGCGTAGATGTTACACTGAAAGCCTCTTTATCATTAGCAAAAGTGCTGATCCTTTGTTAGCAATCAGATTAAGAGGCTTTTTTGAAAGCTTTCATTAAATGTCATACAGATGTCACTTGTATCCACTGACAGGGCACTTCAAGAGTAGACCTTGTGTTGCATTACAGAAGCTACTTTTGCTCCAGGATTCCTAATAGCTAAATCTTCTGGTCCTCCTGCCTTGAAAACTTGGTAGCTTTGCTCTGTTTCTCTTGAGTATCTCCAGAGTGGGTCATTGGTGAATGGGCTGCAATTACTGCAAAATTTCTTGCATGCTGATGATGATGCCAAGTAAGCAAAGACTCTATCAACTGCTCAGGAAGGCAAGGTTTTGAAGGTGAGAAGTCCCAAATGAATACCTAATCCAGGCAGACTGTCTCTCAATCTAAGCAGAACACCCCAAAGGATTGCTTGCTGAGCAATCCTTTGATTTTCAACACACTGCTAGGAGTTAAATATTTACAAAAAAACCCACTTGCAGGTTCTATTACTAAATGTTTGCAGAGATGCTCCAACTGGTTAAAAAGATAAAGAGCAGTTCTATATAGTGAATTCACAATTCTATATATTGAATTTACAAATGTAAGCAGGACATTTTGTGTGCAAAAGTTAATGTGCAATGAAACGTCCACATAGTGTAAAAGCCCTGGCATGTGAGGTAAAGGGGAAATAATGACTCTGCTTACCAAATTATGAATAAACCATTTAATATGAAAAATATGCCACATATGCACCCTCTTAATCTGTATTTTCAACAACAGCCAAATTCAGACCTGAAACAGGATCAGAGTTGTTTCAGATATGCCAGGATCAAGCTCTTAGACTGTCATTACTAGATTTTGGGTTAGATAATAAAATTAATGATTTTTTGTTCTTATAAGCTTTGTGCTCTCTTCATCTAACTCAAAATCAGATGCATAAGACATTCCTTTTTTAGTTCTTTTGAGGTTTCACCTCAAATTTAAATGTCTGTGTCTAGCTTGGAACCCAAACCATGCTGAATTTTAAGGAACCAAAACTTGCCTAGAATTCTCAGATTCTGTCCCAATATCCTCATAAAGCAAAAGGTGCTTAGCATTTTAAGTTATTTTTTGTTCCAGTATTCCCCAGCCTGAAGCAGGTTGTGCTTAACAATAGGAAAGCAAAAGCCAATTTCTGCACAAGGTTTGCTAGTTATCTTACACATGCTGCATTTTATTACCAAATATTTTAAAAGAAAATTTAAATCTTTAAGAAGTTTCAGCAGCTGTACTTTTGACCACTTAATATGAGTGCCATTGCTCAAACAAAACCGTCTTTCATATTTCCTTTCTGTGAGCAGAGCAATTGCAGGACTGGAAAAAAAACTGGCAAAGGAGAATGATTAGCGGTGGATGTTCCTGCTGCTGTTGCTTAGGGGTTGTCCCCGTCACATCTGAATAAGCCTTCTAAAACTTGATGGTTGTCTTTTTGTAGCAAAGGAAGTGATCGAATTAACCACAGACCATTTGTTTCTCCTGTTGTTAACACATTTCATTTCTTACTGATGTCTAAATATATTCTAGAATGGACTTTTTTTTCACTTATTAGAGATTATTGTCTGCATGTCTAATTAGGTATTCTACCATTTCAATAATCAATGCAAAGACATAATTTTTCTTCTGCAATTACCTCGTATGTCAGCTATGCAACTTGAAATATCTCTGCAAAATAGGTAATTCAGCACTTGTTTCGGATCTAAGGCAGACAACCAAAAAAAGACAAGAATCAAAATCGTTGGCTCGTTTGAAAAAAATAAGCTGAGAGTCAGTGCTTTTAAGAGGACATTAAAAATCAACAGCGAATTATGTTCTGAAAAGTAAAACTGTAATGCAACAACAGAGGCCCCATGAAGAACACAACTGTCTGTGAAACCAGAGGAAAGAAACCTAATTTAAATAAACCACATTACTATCCTTTAGCGAAGCAGCTTGTGTAAGAATCTCCACTGCATTTAAGAAACATCACGACCTTTGATTTTCTTCAGTCCAGTTCCTGTTTATGCAGCTTATGACCTGGTTACTTATCAGTTCAGAGAAAAAGAGAGTCCTTTTATAATTTACTGTCTACCCAAACGTTGTGCTTAAGCACAGAGTAACAGAGTACTTTTCTGACTGGTTGCCCTCTTTTCAGAATAGATGGGTTGGAAGAGGACAGTAAGAGACAGCTTAGTTTCACTTCTGCTGCCTGCTCACATTAAGAGAGACAAGGCAGAGGTTGAGAACAGCAGTAAAGGTTACAGGTGAAGTAAGAGGCAAATTACTACTATCGGGCTGCAGGAAGGAAGCTACAGGAATTCTGACTCACAGGTGTGTCTGAGTCAGTGTTTCTTGTGACAGCAGCTGGGAGAGGTGGTGGAACTATGCATTTCCCTCTGTTTGGGCTATGATTTCAGAATACAACCAGTTGTGGATATCAGCATTATGATGTCTCTCTTCCAGCTGCAGCAGGAAAACTTGCAAGCACCAGGACTGCATTCCAAATCCTTTACAAATGTATAGGATGAGGGAAAAAACAACCTCCCTCCTCCAAGCCTGATAGTTACAAATTAAAACTCAGTGAAAGGAATACTTGATGTTAATATTATTTATGAGCAACAACCCATGGTTATACTTTCCAGTTGTATAAAGACCTATTTTCACTGCTTTTGCATCCCAAATGACTTGCCAATTATTACCTCACACCCAACATTGCACTTAAACACTAAATTGCAATCATAAGAACATGTGTGCTTCTTTCACAGAGATAATTACCACATGCATTGCAGTGTCATTCCCTCTGAAGGGAACCATCAATGCACTTGGGAAGCTTGTTGAACTGAGTCATTTCCACTTTTGCTATGCACTACATATAGCACAGCCTGATTTTTTGGCTGTAACTGAAAGCGGATTTTAAATGTTCCCGTGTGGGATTCTTGTAATCTTTCCTAGTGGACTGGATTGCAAGAACTAGTTTTCCTCTTAGAAGCTGGAAACTAACAAAAGAGTTCTAGAACAATAAAAACCAAGTGATTACAACCATTCTACTCCATCTCCTACACACAAGACAGAGTTAAATTTTTCACATTACTATAGAAATGCCCTGCATTTCAACAGTAGAACCCTTCTGAAACATTAAGGAACACTTTTTTGTTTCCAATGACCTCCACTTAGTTCAAATTTGAACCAGAACTATTACACATATAAATATTCAAAACCTTTTACACTTTCACCTAAAACCTAACATCAGGAAAGAAAAATGTTGGGCCATTCATTACAAAGGATTTCTGTCATCAAAGGGCCATGAGTCCACCTTGAACAACAAATCCACCTTTACTGACAGACAGACAAGGATACTCTCAAATACTTAGTGACTATCAATGTACCAGACAGCATAAGTATTGTCAAGTTCTCTCAAGGGAGGGAACTGCTGGAGGAAAAGGAATTGTCTGATGCATATTCCTTTCCTTCTTTTTTTTCCTTTCCTTCTTTTTTTTTTTTTTTTTTTTTTTTTTTTTTTTTTTTTTTTTTTTTTTTTTTTTTTTTTAGAGGAGAGTCACATGAACACACAGGAAATACATCTGCAGCAAATGAAAATATCTGCTCCTGAACCTGGGCCTGATGCCAAAACAAAGCGTCAAAACTTGGACTGAGAATATGAGACCAAAGCAGAATCAGAGATGTCCACTAACACTGGTATTGCATGCTCAGCCTGTAGGAAACAGCACTTCATTCTTAAAAAAAATGCAACTTTCATAGTGAAGAATGACAGTTAACCAAAACAGTCAAACCCAATTTTGACCTGCTATATATCAGTCTGATCAAAAAAAGATTTCAGAGCTACATGAACCATCTGATTACATACAGTAGGACATTAAACAGAGATACCATAAAAATAACACTGAAACTACTGTGGAAAAGACTTCTATGGACAAGGAAGTAGCAAACACTGATGAGCTGAGCTTTACCCACAAGTATTAGTGATTTATTACAAAACAGCTGCACTGGGAGATTTAAACCACTTCCCCAACCCCCTCCACTTCTAGCTGTCTGTTACTAGTTGGAAAGAGACTCTCCATTCTACTTCCCTGCTTGGCATTTAGCACCATTCTCCACCCACACAGCCTACTCAAAATGGCACCCACACTGGAAATTTTGTGCTTTTCAACTCCTATTTTCCATCTGTATCAAATTCCACAACATTCCAGCTGCAATTCCAGAAGTCAGCTAAATTTATTGTCTTCATGCTTGTTCTGCTGTTCAAGCTCATTCTCCTCTTTCTTCTTTTGCCCTCCTATTACGCAAGTTGGGCAGTTTAAACACCAGTATACCCCATGGAGGTTAAAAGTTAAACAGCATCCAAAATGCAACATTTGAAGGAACAAATAAACAGAGCAAAAACAACTGAAAAAGTGAATGTTGGCTAGTTCCTGCATTCAACTTTTACTGAAGTTCAGATTTCATGAGGCAAGCGTCCCAAAGCTTTTAAGAAAGTTTACAGCTCTGGAACATGCACTGCAGAATTCCTCTAATATGGGAATGTACTTTATCTACAGGTGTCATAAAAAAAAAGATAATTGAAATCAGAGGTAGCAGTTCAATTTGGTATGGAAACTGCAAGAAAAAGCAGCTGTCTCCGGACCATCTTCTGCTCTATTCCTGCACCAACTAGCAGACACTATGCTGCTAACTAACAAAACCGAGCCTCTCTCTTGTTCCTCACCATCTGCCTGTATATGGTGCCAGCTCCTGGCAGGGATAATGTGTCCCACAAATTCCTTCCAAGGGCATTCAGTTGAAAGCACACGTGTGTAGCTACCTTACCAGGGGCTGCCTCCCTCCTCACAAAAGCCAGCTGCCCATACCCCTTTGTTACAGAGCAGCAGTGCTGAGGACAGTAACTTGGGAGACCTCTTGCCAGCCAGTGGGAAGTGAGGAAGTTCTCTTGGAAATGTACTTTGCCACAGCTAAGTGAACAGAAGAAGCTCATGTTTTTCAAAAGTTTAGGAACAGACAGGCAGCAGACTAGCAATATGATGCTAAGTATTCAGGCTTTCTACATTTGTCTTATCAGCTGTGGTTTGTTCAAAGATCCATCACCCATGAAATAAATGGATTAATTCTGAAATGAGCTGAGAAGCTTTGTTCCAAGAAATACTTAACTCATGCTGGTGAAAGATTGCAGAGTTTTAGAGGAAGTTCTCTGGAGCAGTTCTCATGGACGAGGCTGTGTTGGCCTTGGAGGGGGGCAGAGTGCAGAACTGCAGACACAATGAGCCCACATGTGAGGGCTCTTTTATGTTCCTGTTTTTAAAAAAAATCATAGGGTTACAACAACTGACCAGTGAAAACAGCAAGTAAGAAAACACAAGACAAGTACCCCAGCCCAGGCAACCTATTTACAAGCTCTTTCAAAGTCATGTAGTCAGGAAATGGAGACAGACCTGCTTGAAAATGTCTTAGAAACAGCACAACTATGCTGTTAATCCATTTCAATTAATAACCACATGTTAATATGGTTACACTATGTGAATTTCAATAGACCTTGACTTCAACATGAAGAAAATTTGTTTCTAACTTTATTTTCTGGACTCCAACACTCACTTTGCTGTGACAGTTTGCATTCATGTTTATAGCATTTTTTCCAATACCTAAAACCCAGTAAACAGGCTCAGTCCAGGAAGAAAGTGATAGATCCCGTCTCACACAACAGCAAGCAACAATTTCATCACCATCCACAGTGGCCATGCTCCATTATGCATTCCAGCAGACTTCTGTGGACCTAGATGTTTCTGTGTGATGCAACACCTCAGCTTTGCATACTCAGTTGTATGAAAATGTCATCCACAAAGGTGCAAAAGGCCCTTCAGTGCCTCTGATGCTGAAGGACTCACATTGGCACCAGGAAATACTGAATAAAAGTATATGCCCACTGAAGAGACCAATATATTTTGAAAATCTTTATTATGCACAAAAAGAAAGCGTAAGTGTTGGGCATTAAGAAGTGAACACCTTTTTCAGATTAGATTTTCCATCTGAGTTGACCTGAACAGTCAGTTGATCAACCAGATTGTTCTGAAATAATCAGAGCCAGCAGGTTTTGCACAGTGAAGTTCTCACACCATGGTTGACACCACTGTTTATCAGTCCACTACCAGCATGCATTCCAGCAGCTGCAAGCCCACAGCAGTGCTGCACGCAAGAAAGATCCTCCAGACAAATGCTATGTAAAAAAACTGAGCTCAGTTCTCCTGCTTATTCTTTCTCATTAGACATGCTGGTAGTGAATCCAAAGCCCCATGAACATACCGAGCCAAGCTCATCTACAGAAATGCCCTTAGTCATAGTTAAGTCTCTTGTTTCCTATTCAAAATTACCAATACAATATCTGCTATTCATCAGGGGTACAATTTCATAATCTAGTTCAGGGAACAGAGAGCTCAGCACTTCTGCCTGTGACTGACATGGGAAATTAGGGGGGCTAGGCAGGAAGACAACAGAGTAGAAGTAAAATCTTCCCCAGAACATTTCTCCAGGAAACATCAGCTGGAACCTGGTAGGGACCATTTAAACTCTGGTTTTTGTGAGACCAGAGTTTTTTGTCACTTTTGAAAAAGTAGGATTAACAGAAGCCAAATATGGTACATAACTTCCTTTTCTATCTTATTTGTCCTTCCAACTTTTCCAGTTACCAATCTGCAAGGTTAAAGGAAGAGAGCTTATGAACTTGTGTGGGCAGTAGGAGCTAAGATTACAACTGAACCACTGTATTTGCTTTTCTGTAATACGCACAATGTCACTATCAAACTGTAAGCAAAGGCCTCTGGGGAGCCGAGAAGAAAAGGGCATAGAAGAAAAAAACAACAGTGACAGAAACAAAGGGCAGACCTTACTTCTATGCCTTTTTCAATACTTCAAAGTGGATTTAGATTTTTATTGAAGTTCTCTTCCAAATATTCTTTATTGCTGTGTCTATCATCTATTATTTTTAAAAAGTTTTCTTTGATGGGCAATTATTTCCCTCTTGTCCCTTGCATAGTCATGTAAAATAGTCATTTTACACTATAACATATGTATGTTATATATATAACATATATAATGTTATATATATATATGTTATGTTATATAACTGTAACATATAGTCATGTTACACTACATATAACACAGTCATGTTATTTTACTAAAATAATGAACAAGACAAACTAAGAATGCCAGTGAGAATTTGACAGACTCAAGATCTTAGTGAACTGTGCAGTTTAAAAGCGTATAAGAAAATGAGATACACTTAAAACAAGGTATTTTCTGATCAGTGTAAAAATTAGGCGTCATTCTATATGAAGTCATTATGGAGAAGACTGGGCAAATACAGGAATACACCACGCTCAGGATACAAGTAAGCCTCCTCACTTTAAAAAAAAAGTAAAACTCTGCATAATGATTATTTCCATCCTTACTTGATTTGTATATTTGTGCAAAAAAGGTTTACTCATCTTTTGATGAGTAAAGGTTTTGATTTCAAACATTAATTAACATAATGGTCTGAAGTCTGTAAGGGGGTTTTTCAAAATTTAATTTTAATGATGAATACAGTCTTGAGTTCTCATGCCAGTGTAATGTAGATCAAAGACACCCTATCACTATGAGTTTTTATAAATACATGGCTTTCATGTCATGGTTTATGACACTACTAGTCACTGTTGGTCTAGACTTGTTCCCGCTTAGGTTTTTTTTATTTTCCTTCTCCATTCACCCTTTTGTAATAACTATGACTGTCATGACTATTTAAAAAACCATTTCTTTCCATCACCTCAGACGTACATGGAGAAGATGAAAATGACGCATTTGGCTGGATGGGTAAACTTTATGCCAAAAAGAGAAAAAACTCTGAGAAACTGGACCAGTTTTATTTTTAGGCAGTCCCCAGTGTTCACTTAAAAAAAAAAATCCATTGAGAATTATGACCAAGTTGCATTTAAGCAAGTTCATCTATGGAAAAAAACTGTGAAACCAAACATATCCACTTTATACAGGACAAAGTTCTGCCTGTATGAACAAGATGTGAGAAGTTGCTTAAGTTTGCTTTTCTAGTCCTCACACACACATATATATTTATACATACACACAGAGAGACCCCAAACAATTTCCAGCAAAGGCATGCACATTTTGCAAACATACATTTTAACATTTATGCTGAAAACCACCCTTGAAAAATCACCCTTATTTTACCAACACACTTGGACAAAGATGAAGCTTAAGCATATATAAGCATTTGGTTTTAACCAAGTCAATCCCACTGATGTCATTTTACTCTAATTTTATACTTCTCCTAATAAAGGCTCAAAATACTTTAAAAATAAGACCACCATTAAAAAAAAACCTTTGAGAACATGTAAAATTAAATATCTCAGACTACATGGTGCTTAAATGCTTCATGCAATACAGTGAACCATTAGTCATAATTAGTGCCAACAGTTTTCCTGTTGACTCTACAAGCTTGTCATTCTGAAAAATAACATCAGCTGAGTGAAACCCAAATCTACATAATATTACTTGTCCTCCTACAAGCCTGTAGTAACTTCAGCTAAAAAAACACTACTGCATATTTCTACTGTTTTTTTGGGCTAATTTGGCATAATTATTTCCAAGATTTTATTAAAGTCCCACTGAAATACAATAAAATTGCACAAGTGACATCCAAACAAGGTTTCACATAACTGTGGTTGTGGGTACACCACTTCACAGAAGAGCTGTAACTGCAGCTATTTGATTAGATTCTAAATTATTGCCAAAATTATGACTAATTCTTGTCCTACTTTTCATTCATAAGCAGCTTATACAGAGTACTTTAATATTTTAAATTTTGGCTGGCAGGCCCAATTAAAAAAAACCCCAAGTCTCACGACATTTTTGTGTTCTACTCACCGGAAGAAGTAGTTACAGTCAATTATTCACAAAGTATATCAAAGTTGTTGAGCTCAAAATTCCCTTCCCAGGCACTGCTTCCAGTATTCAGTCAAGTTTCACTATTTCAGCAAACAAGCATTCTTTCAAAGGAAGCTGCAACTCCTCCAATGCCAAACAGAGCAGCCCCTCAAAGTGAAAATGCAGAAAGTTTGAGTGAGCATCAACATACAAGATCTTGTAAGAGAAGCTTAACTGACTGACAGATAAGCTATGCAAGTAATTGGGAGTAGATCAAGTGTTACCTGTACAGGCAATGAAGAACGCACATTTCCTTCTTACAAAAATAAATATCTTTGTAAACTAAGACCTTAGTAAATACCATTTAGTTTTAGCCGTGGTAGCTACCAGGAAGTGTTCAGAAACTCTGGAAAGAGTGATAAACAAATGCATTTCATTCAAACATCAAGTCTGAAGTCTCAACTCTTCCAAAATCATGAACATGAGAGCCCTTTAAATAAAATCCCAGGGTGATGTTTGCATAATGTCAGGGAAACCAAGGCATTTAACTACAGCCACAAGCCTGTATTTTTAAACAGATTTCAATCTCAACTTATTGCTTACAGCATATTTTCTCTGATTGCCCTTTCTGATTACCTCATCTTTGATTCCTTTCTTCCTCCTTTAGAGGTCATTGATACAATTGCATATGAAGATAACAGCCTTCTGCTAGTTCTGCCCTTACACAGTAACACAAGAGGACCTGCAATTGAACACATTTTCCATTTATATAATCATTACATTCTTTGAAGATTTTTGAAAGGTTTTATTTACTGTCCAAATTGTCTTATTTCTGAGTAGTTTGCCTGCTGTATTTCTGCTTTTTGGCTCAACCAACTACACTCTTCATAGGCTTCGCTGCTCAGTAATGAGATTTAAAATCCAATTGGCATAATTTAGCCAACTGGAAGGAGAAAAAAATATAGAAGGCCAGTGAGTAAAGGGAAGTCCATGAGAAAGTAGTTTCAGCCTTGACCAGAGGAAAAAAAAAGGAGAGAGATGCACGTTATGTTTTTTTTCCTTTTTACAAAGTGTTCCACATTTTAAAAATATTTGAACTGGCATGCACTCTGTCACATACACACACCACAGCAGCTACCTTGCTCTGCTTTTTAAAAGTGCAGATCTGCCTGGTTTCTACAAAAGTAACAACCACCTATCATTTCAGTGGCAGGGAGTTAAAGTAGATATTCCACTAGGCAGGAGATATTGCACTAGTACAGGAACAGACACTCCACTGAACTGTAGACTTGATTATGTCATGAGGCTGTGCAAGATTATGAAATTGGGTTGAAAAGCCTTGCAAGTAAGGTCTCTTTGAACTTAAGAGTAGCAGAATGTACCTTTATTCAGGATCTACAAAGTGAATTACTCCTGCCATTACACGGCTGTAGCTGAGCACAGAGTTATGAAGAAGAAAGGCAGTAAGAATTCCCATGCATCCCTAGAAGTTGCATTGACACTACAAAAAAAAAGGACAAAATTAGTATACTTTACTTCTATTTGTCACCAAAAGGAAAAAGCTCTCTGAATATATTAGCTTTTGTGCTTTAAAGCACTCATCTCCTTCAGAAGATGACTTTTAGGATGAATGAAAAGATGAGTTGTAGCAATGTGCAGGCCACTGAGGATCCCCCGGTGGCCTGGCCACTCACAGCTCTGCTTTCCACCTGTCCCTCCCCTGTTCACCCAGGACTGGCCAGATGTCACGGCCAGTCATTGGCCTATTGGCTTGTCTCTTGCCTTGCCCTCCCCCGACAGAGGGCATAAAGGACCTGGGCGAGAGGTGGGCTGGGCCAGTCTTGCCAGGTTCTCCCCAACGCCGAGTGTTCTATGCGTGGCCCTTTTCCCTCCGTGAGGGAGAATAAAGGACGCTGATATAAACGCCACTGGTCCGTCTGTTTCTACCAGCGAGCAGCTGCCGCTGTCCAACCCAGGATCAGAGCTCCCGGGATAAGGAGCTACTGAGGGCTGGATTCGGTGGCCCGAAGGAGCCAATAGACGAAACACAAAAGATACAATGAGTCTTCTGGATGTCCTGAGCCAAGCTTCAACCAATCCTTCCAGCATATGGACTGTGTCTCCTGTAAGCTGTACAGTCTCTTCAGCTGTATTAGACAGTGAAGCCAGACAGCAAAGTAGAACTTACGTCATATCCACACAACCAGTGTGTGGACAGTCTTGCTGAGGCTCTTACAGAAGTCCAAAGCCAGTTTATATAGCACAGAGGAACTGAAGAGTTAATGAACCCATATTATTTTCCTTCAATCTGACAATATTTAAGTATGCTACATATGAAAAATAAACATCCTGAAGCATGTGCCTACGGAAAAAGTGAAGTATTTGTTTAAAACCAACTTCAGAAAACCAGGCACAGGCAGAGGAAAGCATTCAAGGATTTTAGAATTAGCAGGTAACTCTGCACCTCAATGCACCTTCAAAAAGAGAAACCTTCACATTCAGTAAATTTTCAGAAATTACCAAATATCTACTTTTATAAGATCAGCCTGCCTTTTCAAGAACTCATGCACCTAATCAGATTACTACTTTCCTTTCAAAATTCTGGATACATTGTCTATAGGTAAAAGGAAAACACATGCAAAAAATTTCCAAGACACAAGGCTTTCCTACTTCCTCCAGACTTTCTTTGTAAGTTTGCACAACAAGACCAAATATTAAAAACTCAGTTTGTGATATTACTTTCTATCAGGACTGAGTAAAGCATGACACACTGTCCACACTGCTGACACATAAGAATATTAACAATATTTCTTGTGAAAAATAGCATTTAGACTCTCCTCTCATAAAGAAATAGGCACATAAAAGGGCAAACTTGAAAATTAGGGACAATATAGCTACGATTATCACGTCTGTCTTTTATTCATACCTACACAGAAAAATTGAAGAGATTTTCACTTAATGTGGAAGACTGAGTACCAACCATGTACTGTACCTGGTGCCAAAATTATACAGCTGTTGAGAGATACAAGGCTTTAATCATAAATATTTCATTACTTTAAAAGTGAGCACTGGGACACAGTCTGGCTAATTTGCACAAAAGCAGGATAAAACCTATGAGCAGCATGGATTACTGGTGGATAGGTAGAAAAATTATATTGGAGTGTTCATCATCAGTTCTGATGCAGTAAGAGTTTGAGAAGAACTGAACTACACAAGAAGATATTTTTTGTTATCCCCTATAGTACTCCACTATTTCAAGAAAACCTGTAAAATACCAGACTCTTTTAAAAAGCCAAGAATAACAGAAAAGAGAGAGGAAAATACTGGCACAACAGGCTTGTAAACCAGTATAGCTGGTTTTCCATTTACCAGCAAGTGAATGGTAACTGAACAAAATGAAAACACAGGGAAATAAATCTGCAGAACAAAAAAACCCAAACCCAAACCGAAATAAAATCACGTTCCTAGTAGTTAAAACTACTTTTGTGCAGTTTGATACAAGGATCGCAATGTTCTGCCGGACAACTGCTGACTGTCTAAGCAATGGGGGCATCCATTTAGGACTGGATACATTGAAAACTAGACAGGAAAATGAAAGAAATTCAGCAAAATAGGTTAAGTCAAGCTTCGCTTCATTATTAGTTTTACTTTGACCTCTTTATATTTCTTTGGACACAACACGCCTTAATCTGAAACTTAATGGAAACAAATCTTATACTCTCCCACACAACAGAATTAATAAAATAACGTAAAAGCACATTTCAGTGTAGTATTTGCTGTTGTTTAAAATATGAGTTCTTGATGCATTAAAACGATTATTTTCAAAAGGCAAAAATCACTTATTCCTCTCCCCAGAAGTCTGATTCACTAGTTTTCACTTTTCTCTCTCAAAAAAAAAAAAAAAAAAGTCTTGTAATGAAGTATAAAAATGGTCACCAATTACATTAAGTAGATTGAGCAACTGATGCAAAAATCTTATAAGCTCAGTCTGAGAATACCTGAATGCTCTGAAGCATGCAGCAAATAATTACAAATTACAAATACCAAATGCATCCAGTTTGTGTTCAAAAATGACCTATGCAAAAGGTCAAAAATTACTCAGTTCCATTAAAATAGTGACTTGCCTTACAAAATACATGCTTTACTTTTCAGTGTGGAAAAAATAACTTATTTTAAATGAAGGTAAGTAAGCAGAAGGGGAAAAAAAACCCCAACTTGTTTACTCTACCAAAGACAAAAAGTTCCTGTCGCTGCTCACAAACAAAATATCAGCAGAACTTGAAGCATACAGGAAACACAAGATACACCACAAATTCAGTCACGGAGTCGAGCAGATTCTAGTACAAAAAGTTGTCTTGTTTTAGAAGGATGAACAACAATATTGAAAGCTACAATGAATGGCACAGAAGAAGAAATTTAAGCAAATAAATCTTCATGCTTAAGTTATGATTTCCTAGCACTGCATAATTCCCGTTTAATTCTAAGACACTGTCTTACTCAACTGAAAACATCGTTTTCTGAAAGAAAAGCCTCTATGACAGCATCTTATCTGATTATTTCAATTAAAGCTGCTAGCAATATAGTTCAAATCTCCACTAACCAAGCTTATTTCGACTTGCAGAAGTACAGAAGAAGTCTTTTCTGTGCTAAACTGTGTCCAGTAGAGACAGGCTTGTTTCGTGTCAAAGCACAACTCCTACTCCAGAGAAAGATGGCACTAAAAAGTCCCTGGGAGTATTTTACATCCACTCACTACAAGAAATTTTGGTGAAAAAGGAGCTATTTGAATGGAAAAGAACAAAACCTCCTATTAGCAAGTCAACCAAGAAAGCCCAGTTGTATTTTGGCAAGCTATTAAATAGGATGTTGGAGTTAAAGATTGTTTTATCAGACCAAGATTGGGAAGAACTAAGATCATGGCACTCAGAAGGAACAGGGAGATAAAAAAAATAAAAATAGATATAGATGTTGATTTTTTTATGCTATTCCACGGATGGAGCAAATTCAAGAGGTAGCACTAAAATGAAAGGACTTAGTTAAAGCCTTTGCACCTGCTCTGGCAGATGGATGCAATTAATAACAGAAAAGAAACAGAAGAACACTCCCTGAGGGGTAGGTTGTTTTAAAATTAAGCTGACACACTTTTTTAATACAATATATTAAGGCGGAGATGTGTTTTGAAGTGGGCTGTCTAGTTTACAGCAAATGAACTCATTAGTGAGGTGTGTAAACAAACACAGGCCTGGCCCCACAATTAGTTTTCATACTCATTCTGCAAACAGAGAATGCATTTTTTAATTACTCACACTCAGGCAAATGATGTGCTATATTTTGCAAGGGAAACAATATCATACTTAAGTAGATTTGCTCCTAGTGTAAAGGAAAGATTTGAAAATGTGAGCACAAGAGTTTTAGTCAGTTAAACTCTTGCTCTTTAAAGACTTCACTCCTCAAGAAGCCAGATGAAAACAATTTCATTATTTGAAGCCCAACCAAAATTAACAAAGATGGAACATCTCCTATTACACTGTGTATATGCATGTGTGTATATTTATATGCATACAAACTCCAGCTGTATCTGTCTAGTTACTACAGCCACAATGACCTAGGCACACCATGAAGTGTGGTAGTAGATTATTAAGATACTGCCAAGTAGTTTTGGCCCATGTCAGCTGGTGTTTTCCCAAACAAATCTCAGGGAGGTTCAGGGCCAGCACAGGTCAGGGATCACTCCTTGGATGTGGGGGTGTGAGGGGGTGGTGAGAGTAGTGCAATTTCAGGAAGGATGGTGGCGACCCTCCCTGTGCTGGCCTACCTGGCCTCAGGGCCCCAGAACAGTGCCTGGCTCATTTTATTTACAGGCACAGACAGAGCTAAATTTAGCTTGTCGTTCCAAATCAAAGATAAAAAGAGAATCTAATTACTCAGCAGAGGGAACTAATACAGCAACACTGTATTATCATCAGTTGTATTGCAACAGCCTGCTGGAGCAATGATGGACTTTTACAGCGTACAGAAACTTGGAAAGGCAGTCTTTTTTTTTTCCTTCTTGCAGCAGTTCAACAGCAAAGTGGGTTACACTGTTACACTATTCACATTTCATGTATGAAAAGAGTATTTTTTCATTTCTAGAAAGCAGTAACAAAATTTTTTAGAAAGTAAGCTTGAGCACTTGATGACTATGAAAAACATAAGCTGAGTAAATAGAGGAAAAATAGTAGTAGCGAAATTAACTAGATAATAATCTGACAACAAATAGCCACTCTCATCACTAATTTTCTCTAAGTAATTACCCACTAAGGCAGGAAAAGTATCTATTATTATTATTATTCCAACTTAAATTATCAGTAAGAGAATATTGAATGTCACAGGTGATTGGTTTTGCTTTCTGTCTCTCAGCTTGCTACAATAAAACCCAGGTAAGTACATTGCAATCTATTTAAAAAATGACCCATGCTGGTGGTTTGCAGCTTATAACCCCCCTTTTTTTTTTTTTTTTTTGGGTTTTTTTTTTTTTTTTTTTTTTTTTTTTTTTTTTTTGTTTTGGTTTTTTTTTTTTAGTTTTGGTGAGACAAACACTCTGTCTCCTTGCTTTGTCTATTGTACCNTTTTGTTTGTTTGTTTTGTTTTGTTTCGTTGAGGTTTTTTTTTTTAAGATCTAAAGATCCTAGCATCCTTGAGGGCACTGCAAAATAATAACATGAAAGCATTTTCCATTTGCTCCACTTCAATATTCTTAAGAACTATTACAGGTGATTATGCAATAATTGGATACAGGAGAAGAAGGGTATGCATAAGATATTGTACGTCTCTAGAATGGGCTAGCCAAAATGTATTTAAGCAAGTAATCCTGGGACTTAAGAGTTATCTGTTGCTACAACAATTATCTTTTTTGTTATTTTGTTTGTTTGAGTGGTGGTGTGGGGGTTTCTTGTTTGTTGGTTTTGTTTGTTTCATGTTTTTACAGAACAGATAAACGTAGGGCATCAAAATACCAGCAGGTTCCAATGGCCCTTACAGTTTCAGCTTCCCTGCAAAGAGGGACCAGCTGCTTTTTGCTGGGGCACTGCACATGCTGAGAAGAGGGTGCTCTCATCAGAGCTCAGCCTTTAACCCACTGCCTGACACTGCACCTCCATGAACAGCTGCCTTTTCATCACATCGTACATATTCAGTCAAAACACCAAGAGATTACTTCAAAAGTTTAAGGATGCTAGGATAGCCAGGATATTGTGTTACAAATAGCAAGAAGTCACTTCACATTCAATTTTTTAAATAGATTACTTAAGCTTTTACAAGCATTGCTACCATATCCCTTAATTCAGCAAATTATATACCATATTAACCTTACCTTATTTATGTTGCTATAAATAGAGCCTACATCTGACCTCTTCATTGTTGTTATGTTTCATGTATTTGGGTACAAAGCCACTTGTACCGCAGCAAAAACACACGCAAATGACAAAAGCTCCCAATCCACATGCATTGACCGACTGCAGAAAATCAATAATATTTTAATAGCTGGTGAACAAAGAAAACCAAACCAAAACATCTCTCTTGCTTCCAACGACTGTCAATTGCTCTTTCATGGAATTCATTCAAGAGCACCACATAAAGTTTCATTCATAAGGTTGTCTAATGACTCCAGAAGAATGAGAGTCACCAAGAAAATAAAAAACCAAACAACTTAAAAAACCTCCACAAAAACAAAAAACCCAACAAAACCCAAACCAGTTAACAGATAGGAAAATACTGCAATGGACAAATGTAATTGTTAGCTTAACCTTTTGTATCTGTTTTCTCCCTACCAAGCAGCTGGGCTTTTCAAGAAGTCACATGATTTCGCTTTTCTAGTAAAATGCTCAGATCTGAAATCCCTACATTATAAAGGGATTTAAGAGTTCAATATAAGGCTTTTACACTGTCTTGATTCCTTTATCATACCCTGACTCCCAATCACCTTCACTCCACAATTTTCACTACACAATTTTACCAAATCCTGGATGACATCCTAACATTGTCATCATTACATGACTGATTAATACCTTGACTAGGCTGAGGATCAGTCTCATGTAACACACAATTCTCAAAATCCGACACCTCAGATTTACCTTGCTTTATTCTGTAGTGATTAAATCACAGATCCAAACTGTCATATTCTTTAGTATAATAACAAGTAAAAGAAACGTTCAGTTGGAGAGCTTGTAAGTAAAAAGAGATCTGTGGAGCCATTTTAACTGTACATACACAATTTTTGGACCTTACATATAGCCGAAACAGAAAGATGCTCTTTCCTGGACAATTAAAGTACCTCACCTAGGTTTCTGCATTGAAACACCTTGTAGTCTCTCAATGGATCCATACACAGGTTAGCTTCTTAGTTTAGCCTACTAGAGAGCCTAAAGTTGGTCAGTACGAATACCTGGACATTACCACAGTGCTGCTGTCCTGTAACAAAATATTCCAAGTGGCCACTGCCTTCAGTGACCACCCTTAATCCTCATGCACCCCACAGATCCAGCGGGCAAGCTAAGTCTTTATGTGCTGTTGGCAAGACATGCCTTGAACTTCAAACACAGCAGCTGTTTGCTCCTCTCAGCCTCACCTCTCAGCTGTCTGCTGTCAAACAGCCTTGTCACTTGACACAAAAGCAGTGCTGTGTCTTCTCGTCCTTCCACAGCACAGCACACAGAACCCTGGCCCATCTCTAACAGCCTTGCTACTGAAGCCATAGGTATCTCTTTCACCTGCTCTCCAGGCTGGCTTGCTTCCAATGTGCACTCACATGACCCCCTGAGGACTGCAATTCCCAGAATATCTGTACTTACTGTACAGCACAGGCAAGGAAAGAACACTGCCTGAAAACCACTCACTTTCCCCATGGAGCTGGCTGCTCCCTTAACAACGCAGCGCAGATGCAGAGGGATGCAGGGAACCGAGCTGCTGGCTCCTGCTGGCCATGCACTCAGATGAACTGCAAGACAACATGACTCAGCCCCAGACGGCTACCAAGAGCTCACAGATCACAGCTGTTGGCAGAGTGCGGGATATGAAGGGAATGACATAACAACAATGAAAAGAAAATCAAGAAAAGGGACCAAAGACTTTACAAGCTCAGAAAAAGCGTCAGATCCTCTGATTTTTCACAACCAAATGAGAGACAGCAACAGAGTGAGAAGTCATTACCAACTTAATCTTACGAAAGCCAAGTTCCAGAGAAAAAAGGGATAGGGACATCTGCCAGAGAGGAGTTTTAAACCAATACAGGGAAGAGAGTAATTTACAGAGACTACAATAAAATGAGAAGCTTCCAACCCACTTAAGGCAAGTAACTGCCAATTCATATTTTAAAGCTATAGAGGAACAAGCTTTGAGAAATACATTATTTATATAATTTTATTGTTTTATGTGTGTTCAAAAGAATAACATGACACATTTTAAATCAACAGGAAGATATCTGCACTAAAAATACCTACAAATTGCAATATAAATAAAAGCAACACTGAAATACTCTAAGAGTTTTTCTACTGTTTTTCCTGAGTCCTATTTTATTAAAAGTCAAACCCAAGGAAAAGTAGGAAAAAAAACCAAGACAAAGCAAAAAAAGAATAATAAAAAAAAATCTTAGAAAAAAAAGTACTATGAAAACCACAATTGCAGATATTCTGAAAACCAAAACTTAAAAATACTCCTCTAATACAATTGTCTTTAGAAAATAAAAACTTTGATGTTAAGTGTTGCATTTTTGTTTCCTTTTATGACAGCTAATTAGAAGAATAACCCTTGTATAATTACTCCCTGGACCATCTTCAAAAGGAGCTGAAGTCAAATGCCTTGTACCCAACGCAGGTAAGCCTCACTCTTTGCAGTGTTCAACAGACAATCAGTTGAGTTTTATTTACCATATTCCCAGGGAAAGTGCCCGTATCAAAATAAACTCATCTAAAAGGTTTTTTTTTTAAACTAGAAAGTGCCTACATTTTCCCTCAGCACTTTTCGGAGCTCTCGAGCCCATTGCCAGCATGGAAACACGGAAATCTCAGCACTTGCTTAACAGAAAAGCTCCCTCGCTCTTAGAAAAGGAAAAAAAAAAACCAAACAAAAACCAAACAAAAACAAGCAAAAAACCCCAAACGAACAAGAAAAGAAACCAGACAGAGGGAAAAAAAGTTGTTGTTCTTTGTGGCCACAAAAAAACCCAGCAAACTCCCAAAAGCGCGAAGGGGAAGCGCAAAGGCAGCGCACTCAAAAAGGCGGCAGGAACTACTGATCGTTAACACACTCGAAGTGCTCTCGCAGGCAGGGGTCCCACAGCCTCGCCAGGGGAGTGGAGGACACACTGCCACAGCCCCTGCAGCCCCCACAGCCAGGGACAATGTCAGCGCCCCCACGAAGGCAACCCCAGCCCGGCCCCCATCACCCCCAAAAGCCTCAAGCTGCCCCTCGGCCAGCGGGACCAGCTGGGACCGACCCCCAGCTCCC